>CM053036.1:94655312-94657812 GCA_028564925.1 Lithobates sylvaticus
TGATGATGATGATGATGATGATGATGATGATGATGATGAAAGAGGATGTGGCACAGGATGATGATGATGATGATGATGATGATGATGAAAGAGGATGTGGCACAGGATGATGATGATGATGATGATGATGATGAAAGAGGATGTGGCACAGGATGATGATGATGATGATGATGATGATGAAAGAGGATGTGGCACAGGATGATGATGATGATGATGATGATGATGATGATGATGAAAGAGGATGTGGCACAGGATGATGATGATGATGATGATGATGATGATGATGAAAGAGGATGTGGCACAGGATGATGATGATGATGATGATGATGATGATGATGATGAAAGAGGATGTGGCACAGGATGATGATGATGATGATGATGATGAAAGAGGATGTGGCACAGGATGATGATGATGATGATGATGAAAGAGGATGTGGCACAGGATGATGATGATGATGATGATGATGATGATGATGATGAAAGAGGATGTGGCACAGGATGATGATGATGATGATGATGATGATGATGATGATGAAAGAGGATGTGGCACAGGATGATGATGATGATGATGATGATGATGATGATGATGATGATGATGATGATGAAAGAGGATGTGGCACAGGATGATGATGATGATGATGATGATGATGATGATGATGATGATGATGATGATGATGATGAAAGAGGATGTGGCACAGGATGATGATGATGATGATGATGATGATGATGAAAGAGGATGTGGCACAGGATGATGATGATGATGATGATGATGATGAAAGAGGATGTGGCACAGGATGATGATGATGATGATGATGATGATGATGATGATGAAAGAGGATGTGGCACAGGATGATGATGATGATGATGATGATGATGAAAGAGGATGTGGCACAGGATGATGATGATGATGATGATGATGATGAAAGAGGATGTGGCACAGGATGATGATGATGATGATGATGATGATGATGATGAAAGAGGATGTGGCACAGGATGATGATGATGATGATGATGATGATGATGATGATGATGATGATGATGAAAGAGGATGTGGCACAGGATGATGATGATGATGATGATGATGATGAAAGAGGATGTGGCACAGGATGATGATGATGATGATGATGATGATGAAAGAGGATGTGGCACAGGATGATGATGATGATGATGATGATGATGATGATGATGATGATGATGATGATGATGATGATGATGATGATGATGATGATGATGAAAGAGGATGTGGCACAGGATGATGATGATGATGATGATGATGATGAAAGAGGATGTGGCACAGGATGATGATGATGATGATGATGATGATGAAAGAGGATGTGGCACAGGATGATGATGATGATGATGATGATGATGATGATGATGATGATGATGATGATGATGAAAGAGGATGTGGCACAGGATGATGATGATGATGATGATGATGATGATGATGATGATGAAAGAGGATGTGGCACAGGATGATGATGATGATGATGATGATGATGATGAAAGAGGATGTGGCACAGGATGATGATGATGATGATGATGATGATGATGAAAGATGATGTGGCACAGGATGATGATGATGATGATGATGATGATGATGATGATGATGATGAAAGAGGATGTGGCACAGGATGATGATGATGATGATGATGATGATGATGAAAGAGGATGTGGCACAGGATGATGATGATGATGATGATGATGATGAAAGAGGATGTGGCACAGGATGATGATGATGATGATGATGAAAGAGGATGTGGCACAGGATGATGATGATGATGATGATGATGATGAAAGAGGATGTGGCACAGGATGATGATGATGATGATGATGATGATGATGATGATGATGATGATGAAAGAGGATGTGGCACAGGATGATGATGATGATGATGATGATGATGATGATGATGAAAGAGGATGTGGCACAGGATGATGATGATGATGATGATGATGATGAAAGAGGATGTGGCACAGGATGATGATGATGATGATGATGATGATGATGATGATGATGAAAGAGGATGTGGCACAGGATGATGATGATGATGATGATGATGATGAAAGAGGATGTGGCACAGGATGATGATGATGATGATGATGATGATGATGATGATGAAGAAAGAGGATGTGGCACAGGATGATGATGATGATGATGATGATGATGATGAAAGAGGATGTGGCACAGGATGATGATGATGATGATGATGATGATGATGATGATGAAAGAGGATGTGGCACAGGATGATGATGATGATGATGATGATGATGATGATGATGATGATGATGATGATGAAAGAGGATGTGGCACAGGATGATGATGATGATGATGATGATGATGATGATGATGATGATGATGATGATGATGAAAGAGGATGTGGCACAGGATGATGATGATGATGATGATGATGATGATGATGATGATGATGATGATGATGATGAAAGAGGATGTGGCACAGGATGATGATGATGATGATGATGATGATGATGATGATGAT
>CM053036.1:95262812-95550312 GCA_028564925.1 Lithobates sylvaticus
TGCACCTTGGTCTCACTCCCAAACCTTCTTGATGTAAGGCTCCCAAGAATCAGTGCATAAGTTATGAGGTGTCTCTGGAAAAAGTACTTGGAGTAGAACTGGCAAGCAGGATCCTATCCCGAAATTAAACTGTTCTCCTGTGCACAAATTGTGATGACCCACAAAAAACACCTCAGTTATATAGTCATAACTAACATCATGTTTCTGTGTTCAAATAACCATTGCAATTTACATCACAAGGGAAAAACAGCCCTTCTCTGAACAATTACGTTTCGCAGAATGAACAGCCATTTAAAACAATGCGTAATGCAGAACAATTCTTGAGCCACATGTGCCTAAAACCGATTGTCCCAATGAACACTGAAACAATAAAGTATCACCTCATTAAATTGTCGCTTTTCACATTATGGCGTGGAGGAAATATTTTGATTGCTCAATTCTAGAACATGGCATTAAACACAGCCAACATATTACCACCCCTATAAATTCTTGAATAAAAAGACTAAGTAAACCATTGCGCTGCTTAAAAAGTACACAAAAGCACAGCTGGTCAAAAGAAGACTTTCTGCAATCAGGTGTAAATATCAAAGCTTTTTACTGTTCAAGACAGGGATTTCTTCCACAGATTTTCTAATTCACAGTCAAATTTGGGGTCACCCAATTGTAACAATTTTTGACATTAAAAAAGGCTAAACGCACATTAAAGTTGAACTCCAGGCAAACAGCTAAATACACAGTTTGAAACACAATCATGAACTATTTAAAGGATATGCAACGCTGTCCATTCAGTCTTGTGATTCAGGCACATTTACTAGATAGAAAGGACATGTTTACGACATTACTTTTCACTTTTGCTGTTACTATTCTCATACGTGTCAGCTTACCACTAAGTTATCAAAAATAGAGGACGCATGGCTGGGTTCACACCGTTTGTGCAGCGGCTCGTAGCAGGGGGTCCAATGTGTCCCCATTCTCCGTTTCAGGGGTGTATCAGGTCCAAGTTATTGCCTGAATTCAAACCTGAAATTGGAGCCAAAGATGCACAAGACCCTTTTGCAGTGCGCTCTGGAGCCGCCTCATATGTGTGAACCGGCTTCATTGAGATTCGGTAACACTATCCTGTCATGCGAATTGGATGCGCGGAAACCCGAATTCAATTTGCGTATGTGTAAACCCAGCCTAACAGTCTGCTTTAATAAAAAATTTAAATCTGTGTAGGATTTATCTTTTTAGATTTATGCACCCCTTGCTTGATATTATGAGACTATTTTCTAAACCCTATTGCAGTAAATCTAATGTGAACTATTTTAAAATTAATCATGGTCATATTTTTAATGTGGGACTCCAACCAGAAATTTCTGTATGTACTTTAAAATCTTCATTGAGGGACACAGGAATGTAGTAATTATGGTAGGAATTAGTTATAAGAAATTGTCTTTAGGAGGTGGACACTAGCAAACAGTAAAAAAACTGTTGCAGGCCTGCCCAATATAACCCCACCCCTAACCATCATGCTTCAGTTTTATGATCAACGAGTACATAGGGCCAATAAACACAGAGGGGTGGGACCTGTATCACTCAATGGACTTCAAGAATTCGATTTTATGGTAGGTACAAGAATCTTACTATCGTTATCGTCCATTGAGGAACAAAGAAATTTAGTGATTCCTGGACAGTTGTAATCTCCTAAAGCAATCCAACTGAGTGGTGGGCAACAGCCACTGAGAAATTCAATGGATGTGAAAATTTTACTAGAAGAAAATCCAAAGAACTCAATGCCTGGACAGGAGTAAATTTAGGCGAGCAATAACGGAAATTGTTACGAACAAGGAAAGGCACAAGGAAAGAAGCTGGTGTTCAATAGAAGGGCAGGTAGCACCACTAAGGGAGACTGCTATAATGAAAGAAAAACAGATTAACAATAATGTGGGTGACAACCAAGAAACAATGGCTAACAGTACATTAAGGTTTGAAAAGGTGCTAAAGACAGAGCCCAGTGCCCAAATGTCACACTCCGGGCAGGCCCCAGCAATCTTCGGTCCATGTGGATCTGCGTATGTCCTCCAACTACTGCTGAGGAAACACAGGATCCTTGCTGTGAAGAGATCAGCTCAAACAGCTTTATAGACATTGCTCCTAAAAAGAAAAAACATCCAAGTACAGAGAATGTTGATAGAAAAAAAAACAGTAAAAAATGTGTTTCTCAGCAGAGCTGTGTAAAAAGTTCCCAACTATTTCGGAAACTATCGAAAACTGAATTATGATGGTTAAAAGGTGGGGTTTTACAGGGGAGTGCTTTTTTTTCTTTTACTTGGTTGCCAATGTAGATGCATAACACTCATATGTCCATGAATTACTAGATTTATGTGACCCTTAACGGACAATGAATGGGGAAAAAAAAATGTGTCTGTAGATATTCTACTTCATCCAGCCTTTCATAATGATAATACTGTGCCTGAGTGGGACATCCTGAGGCCTAAGCTGCTATGTGGGGAAAGGAGTAGAGGGGGTCCTCAAATAAAGATTTTAGAAGAGCGCAGGTTTCTCTAAGACCACAAAACCAGGTGCTTAGATTAAAAAACGAAATGTAAAGCTAAATTAAGTTTTTCCATGAATTTAAATTAAAGCAAACCTGATTTTTAAGCAGCTTTAATTTAGCATAAAACATATGTAAATTCAGCTTATGAATTACATAAATGGAAGATAGTCTTATTGTCCCAGGCTCAATGAAATACCAACATGCATAGAGAAGCCTTTCATCTTCTGGTGGATTTAGTAAGCACTGGGGAATCTAACAATTCTACAGCCAAAAAAGCTAATTGCTTGGTTTAGTCTGTAAACTATAGATATACAGTACAGTGCAGGTATAGATAAAATGAGAAAATGACCAAATAGATTTAGACATAAATGGTGCAGTTTCCCATAGCTACAAATCATATTTCAATGTTAATTCTTCCAGAAAATGTAACAAGTAGAAAGGAATATGAATGGCTGCCATTGGCAACTGGATTTTCTTGATGTACCAGTAGTCACCCTGCCGTATGCCAGATGACTAATGAAATTTAGTTCTGCGGGTAATTTGTAGTATCTCACTTGGTTTTCCCCTAAAATTCAGTGTTGCTACTGTTCCTGGCTGCTGCCAGTAGGTGTCACTGGCACCTTCGGCAACAGACAGGGGAGCTGCAGCAATGCTGAGGGATAGTTATATATTACCCATGGGTAACCACTAGGAATTTTGCCAGTGGTGCAAGCTGGGGGGGGGATAAATATTTGGGGAGTGGCCTGGTGAGGCCTTGCTCTTCCCGGGCTGTGGCCTGAAGGTGTGTGTGTAGTGATTTTTGCTGGTTAGAACAGAAACCTGTTTGGGCCTAACATATGCTGAAGCCGTCCTGTCTGGCCTAGGAGGATACAGCAATCAAGGTGGAGAGCCAGGGGAAGAAGTCCTGCTAAAGGGGGAATGGGTCTGACCCTCAGAGTATCCTTCTACTCCCATGGAGGGGATACATGAAGGCATCCACTGGCTGACTGTGGAGCTCTGAAGATCGTGCAGCCTTGTTTCCCTGATGGTCCTTATTTTTGCAAAACACAATGGCCAGGTTTGCTTTCTGCACTGTGACTGCACGAGTACGATTGGAGTCTGGAAAACACATACTCGAGGTATCGAATGCCCCAACCCTCTCTCCCTGCGGGCCTGAAGCAAAAAACATCTGGAAAAGACAAAAAGGTGACTGGCACCGAACGTGGTGTAAATGTCAGCCCAGGAAGACAAAGAAAAAAAAAAAAAAAAAAAAAGCTCTACTGCTATTACCTGAGGGACTGGAAACTGGTGCTCTGGCCAAAGTGCCTTTGAGTTGGAGCAATAATCCACTGATACAAATCAAGCTGGCTACTCTATCATCCATCTTTATGAACTACATGGCAAGATATAACTAAAGCACATTAAGGCATTTAATCTGAAGCCTTAGGCCCCTTTCACACATGCAGACCGTTCATTTTATAAGTTCAGCCACGTTTTTTCAAAGAAAAAATTGATGAAGTTTATATCAGTTTTTCATCCATTTTTACATCAGTTTTTACATCCACCAACTCGAGTCCTTAACCACTTGAGTCCCGGAGCCATTATTTCATCCAAAAACAAGTCTGTATGTCTGTTTACATCCATTTTTCGTCTGATCTGTGTATGATGGAAGAAAAATAGGGCTTTGATCCGTTCCAAAAACCGGATGTTAACGGAAGCGGAAGTAAGTTTTTCCATAGAGATGCATTGATGTCAGTTTTATCTGTCAACTGATGGATGAAAAACGGACAGTTTGCATGTGTAAAAGGAGCTTTACTCATAGCATGTTTGTACGAGCATTAAACATTCACTAAAAGAAATTCTCTCCCCCCAGACAATTAGGTAGAACAGGTGAGTATAAAGAAAACTAAGCAGCACAATCTACTCTGTGAATAGAAAAGCAATAACAAACAAATGGAGACCAATTGTCACGTGACAATATACCGTAATAGAAAAAAAAATTGTAATAATAATAATAAATAAAATAGACATAAGGTAAAAGATTTAAATCCCATCCTGAGAGGAGGCTGCCGATTCTCAAGCAGACAAGCAACCACTTTGGGTAGCATGTTGTCCCCCAGCCCATTTTCCTCCAATTCTGACTGGTACTAAAACTGGTCTCCACAGCTGGCTGTTATTGGTGCACATTAAACACATGCTGCTACTGCAAGCACAAAAAATGCACTAGTATACAGTCATGTGCCACGGGTGCTACTCAATCCATCAAACAGTATATAAATGTGGCTCATAAAAATGTGTTGTACTGCAATCTGTGTGGGCTGCAGTATGTAGGCTGCACCACTAGCCACTTAGAATCAGAACTGGAGAGCATTACAGTGGCACCAATAATTTAATGGGAAAAAAAAAAAACAAAACAACTATTGTGTTTAAATATTTTAGTGAATCGCATTGTGGTCATTTGGAGTTATTTTTTATTTTATGGTGCAGAGTGAATAATCAGACCACCTATGAGGAGATGTACTGTACATTGAAAATTGTTTAAGAAGCCAGGTGGATTTATTTGTTCCCAAAGGGGATACCGTCTAGTCCAGGGATATGCAATTAGCGGACCTTCAGCTGTTGCAAAACTACACATCCCATCATGCCTCTGCCTTTGAGTGTCATGCTTGTGGCTGTCAGTCTTATTATGCCTCATGTGACTTAGTTCTCCAACAGCTGGAGGTCCACTAATTGCATATCCCTGGTCTATTCTAAATCACAGATTGGATGTAGACTTCTTCTTAAGAGAAGATGTAACAAATACATTTTCATTCTGGCAAGATATGCTGGTCTGTATTCTGGCATGTACTGGCCATCGAGACTACTCTGACAGTGAGTGAGCGCAATTTCACTACTGTCAGGAGGAGCAGCTTCCGTCATATGCTGGAGAGAGCATTAGGCTTCCTGCTCCCTCCAGCCTGCAGGGGGAGATAGACGGCTGGCAGACTTTCCGTTCTCTCTCCACTTATCACTTGTCACTTATCACATGACTGGAGAGAGGAAGAAGAGAAGCTGCCTTCAGAACTGAGTACACGTGGGAGGAGGACACTGATGTAAGGGGGCTGCTGATGGGACTCTCAAAATGTAAGGAGGCCGGTCTGAAAGAAGTCCAGGGCCAAATTTCTGTCCCAGTCCAGCCCTGTCTGTATGTATAGTCTCACATTGGCTGTCCCACTATTATTTTTATACAATATTTTCAAATTACGGTTGGTCTCCATTTGTCATTTCTTATTGCTCCGCTATTCACATAGTAGATTGTGCTGCTTATTTAGTTTTGATTATACTCAACTGTTCTTCCAATTTGTCTGGAGGTAGAGGATTTCCATTTTAGTGGATGTTTAATGTTTGTACAAGTATTCTATGAGTAAGGTTTCAGTTGAAACAGGTTAGCATGTTTTTCCTACACCTTGCCATGTAGTTAAAGAATCCTTGAAATGGATGATACCGAGTAGCTGGCTTTATTGTGTCAGTAATTCAGCCCGCCCTGGCACTGGTGGCTATTTTTCCCGCTGGGGTGTTATTGCACACCATGCAAACTACTAACACATTAAAAACATTAAATACAATTTTTAATGATACCGAAGCATAGTAAAACAGCGATAACTAGTACTAATGTTTTAGAGACAATATAGGGTGGTTGTTTAAAGTGTGAAGCTTTTACGGGGGACACACATAGAACAGCATGGGTGATAATTTCACATGAATTGGATCAAAAAAGAAAAAGAAAAAGAAAAAGAAAAGAAAAAGAAAAAGAAAAAAAGAAAAAAAAGAAAAAAGAAAAAAGAAAAGAAAAAGAAAGAAAGAGAAAAGAAAAAAAGAAAGAAAAGGGGAAAGAAAAAGAAAGAGAAAAAGAGAAAAAGACAAAGAAAAAGACAAAGAAAAAGACAAAGAAAAAAGCAAGAAAAAGAAAAAGCAAGAAAAAGAAAAAGCAAGAAAAAGAAAAAGCAAGAAAAAGAAAAAGCAAGAAAAAAGGTTTCTCTAAATGGAAAAAATATTGATAATTTAACATTTCAGCCAGGACCCTTGGAAGCAGAAAGATGGCATATCTGCTGAACTGGGAATATAAAAGGCCACCGATGCACATGTTGAAAATCGCAAGCAACGCAATGGATCTGATCACAAAACTGTGAACATGGGTTTAAAACCTGAGCTATAGTAGGCATAAATGTCAAATGCATATCAACATTTAACAAAGTTTTCCTGAACATGGGGGGGGGGGGGGGAAGAAGTTGGCTGCACTGCTGAAATCCCTTTTTAAAAATGTTAGCCGTCTGGCTGTCATGCTGATAATCTAGGTTTAATACATCCCGAGTTACTTACTTTGAGCACTTCTATAGCTGAAGAATTCTGACCTTTTTTCAGCTATCATTTAGCTACATTCTTTTTTCCGGGTCTGACTCAACTAATATTGCTGGACAAAGCCAGGCAACTAGCATTTTCATAAGAAAGCCAGCAATGACAGTCTGACATTTTTTCATGACAGATGTACTTTAGCATTGATTGGATTGGAAATTAGTCTCCAACTAAAGTCTTAATTTTTTTTAATTTTTTTATTCAAAAACTTCTGGAACAATAGGCCATTTCATAAGTCATATGAACAGATGAAAACTGAAATGGTGTTGTGAATTATACACATGCAAAACAAAGATTATATACTGAATGAATATAAAAGTTATAAATATACAGGTATCAGAGGTAATAAATGTTTGTTGGCCCTGATCCAGAACCTTGGACTTCTCATACTACCAGGGACCTAAACCTAGGTTGTTCTAGTCAACAAATACCACTGTTTTTTTTTGGTGAATATAAACCCACCTCGCTAAAGAGTCATATAAGCCTCAACAAATCTTTAAAGTGTAATTTCAGGCAAACCCTAACTAGCCTTAAAACTGACCCCCCCCCCCCCAACACCTGTGCCAACAGGCATAAGAAAGATGTAAATACTTGCCTACTGCCACTCCAGTCTGGTCACAATGGATGGACAACTAAAGACTGGATGATGTCACGCTCAAAAGGCATTAGCCCTGAGAAATGCCATACAGGCACATACAAGATTCACTCTGGTTTTTGGGCTTATGGGGGCTCTGCAGCTCTAGTGGCAACTAATACAGGCAGCTCTAGACATTGGCACTTTAATCACAGTAGAAATTCTAAATATTTAGACAACCAGCTAGTTGAGTTTACTTTTTATTTAGGTCACCAAGGTGCACTTTTAGTTTAAAGATGGCAAAACTGATAAATAGGAAAAAAAATTAAGAGTTAAGAATTACCCTTCTTTGACTTTGCTCCTATCTTCAGTTTAGATGGCCAGGCAATCTGTGTATTTGTTTCCTCCATAATCTGCAGAAAGAAATGGAAATTAATGCATCTTTAGTAATTTAATAGTTCCCTTTTGGATTAAGACAGAAATCTCACCATCATAGCTAGAGTTCAGAGTCTGGTTAAGAAACCGCCTTAATAAAACATCTGATTAGGCAGACAGCTTTGATCAGATACCAATTTCGGTTTCCTAGTAAATATCAGAAAGCCGACTATTTTAGCACATAAATATTAGACATTTCCCACCATGTGGAATCAATTTGTGACCATTTTAGCCTATTATAAATCCTTAACAGGACAAAAAAAAAAACTCAAGTATCACAGAGATGCAAGTTGGAATTATGGGATCTTATTCATGTTATACAAAATAGGGCTGGAAGAGAGAGTATATACACACACACACACACACACACACACACACACACACACACACACACACACACACACGATGCCTGCGTATAACTAAAACACACGTGACATATGATATATTCAAAATGTTCTGAAGAGCTAATTTTGTACTAAAATGGCTAAGGTATCATACTTTATGACCATTTACTTTAAAATCACCTAGCTCAGTGGGACCAATCCACTTAGGAACAGTAGACTACAGGAATCGAATTGTACACCATGGTATAGTAGGCGGTAGGGCCCCATTATGTATGTACATTATGTATTCCATTTCCATCTAAACTGGAAATTCGATTTTTGTTAAGCAAAATTCAATTTCTATTCCAAAATTACATTCCTATGGTCTTCATATTGTCTATGGTGGTCGGCAGTTAGAGGAAAAAAAAGCATAATATATGCACACTGGTAATGCAAGGTTGACGGCTGCCTCACACAGTGCTACTGGAAAAAAATGTGAATTATACATTACGCAAACGCTGAAAAAAGATAAAAACATATTTAGCCTCTCAATTCTTCAGGCACTGTAGATGTAGAAATGTGGCACTGAGTACATCTCAACTAGGTGGTACTAAGAATCACAGATAAGACTGGAGACATCGCTCCACATCCTTCAATGCAGCTTGGATGTGCCAAGCAATTTAATATTTGATAAGGAAAAAAAACCTCAAATAATTTGATGACATACTGTTCATAGCATACATTTTAACATCTAGTGCTCAGTGAAAACGATAGTCGGGCAATCCTTTAACTCAACACTGAGACTATCAGTCTGCTCTTATAAGAAGATATTAAATACTAATGGATTTTGCAAGAGATCAAAGCAGTATACATATTGTGAAAGACTAATCACAGGTAATATTAAGCAATATACCAAACTAGGTGGCCAGAAAGAAAAAAAAAAAAAAAAAAAGTTAGCGAAAAAATGAATGGATTTAGGAAAAACTAAATCTAAAGGCAAAATGCTTTTTTAGTTTTAGATAGAGTGGAGAGGGATTAGAGCACCAAGTTTTTTTTAGCGGTCCGTTTTGCAATCAGGGAGATTGCCCCTCTATCTATCCTAGTGACCAGAAGTTAAAGGAAACCCCAAGTTTTGGGTTGCCACCAGAAGAAGAATAAAGCAAAATCGTCCACAGGGGACACTAGTTCTGGTGACCCTGGTAACTACCAGAGATTTATCTCACTTTGGAGGCATTTCCTCTTGCTTCCTGTTGTGGTTATGGAACAGGAAGTGAAGTCAAATTTCTCCAATTGACACAGATTACTAAAAGAAACACAGGGAATATAACCCTCCCTTACTCTATCCAAAAAGGGGAAAAATTGCCTTCAATTCTACATTAACTACGTGTCTTTCTTTTGATTACAATGCCTTGGTGCATTACTCACACAAAGCAATAGCCAAGCACAGACATCACAGCAAACAGGATTGCCAGAACTGCAGATAAAAAGAATGGATGTATGGGTTCCCAATAAAATACTGTGAAATGGTTCAGTTATGTCCTCAAGAAACATTGGGGTTGGTTTACTAAAGGAAAATCCACTCTGCACTACAAGTACACTTGAAAGTGAACCTGTAAGTGCAGTCGCTATAGATTGCAGTAGATCCGAGGGGAAGCTCTGAAATGTGGGGAAGCTATGCTGATTTTATCATCCAATCATGTGCAAGCAAAAATGCTGTTTTTAATTTTCTTTGCATGTCCCCCTCAGATCTACAGCGACTTCACTTCCAAGTGCACTTATAGTGCAAAGTGGATTTGCCTTTAGTAAATAATCCCCATTGTTGGGCCATGCTCATTTCTTGGGAACAAATGTAACAAAAATTCCCTATGACTGATAAGGCTTTTCAGAATTAAGAGGATATCGGTTATTATGGTCATTACCTGAACCGGATAAAATAAACAGCATTGCTTCTTTTTAAAGAGTGAGCACAAATTCGTTGGATAAATATTAATGTTTAGGTATTTATGGGTGGACTGATGTAATGAATCACTGTTGAGGAATGTCTCACACAAATGTGTAAAAGGAGTGCGACAGGAGTCACTTTGTGCGGGGGGCTTGTGGAACCCAGCTTACCTTTGACAGCTCTGGAAACTCCTTGTCCAGCTCCCTCCGCCTCTCCTGTGTGTAAGGCACCCTGTGTCTATTCGGGGCGCAGGGTGACCAAGAACCTCGGTACAACCACACAGGACTCAGCATTTCATGTTACCCCTGTTATCTTGGGTCTTAAATACATGGTTTGTATTGAAAGAATGAAGGGGCTCTTTCCCTTGGGACTGTAATATTTTGTACACTATCCCTCAAGGAATATATGAAGATAAATGAATTCCACCTTTCCAACTGCTGGAATATGTTATAAGCTTGGTCTCAAACTCTTGTAGACTTTTTACTAGATCGTTTGAGGGGTGGCTGTATCCCATTGTTTCCATCTGCCTTGGGAGCAACATATTATGGGATGTATATGTATGTGGGTTAGCTGTGAGAGGGGAGGGGGGGGTTTCTCTAAAAGCCCCTCCTAAAGACTGTCTCCTATTGGATAGTTGAATATACCTGTGTGCCATGGTACTGGAGGAGGTAAAGTTTACCCCACCCTATTTCATTATGCAAAGAATGGGGGGGGGGGGTTGTCCCTGAGTGTATATCTTTGTGCCTGTGTTTAAAAGTCTGCTTTTTGCCACCCTACACTAATGCCTCAACAAGTGACTGGGTGGGCTAGAGGACCTTCGATCGTGCTGGTACCAGACAAAAGAAAGCATATACGGCAGATATACACTTGAGATATACTCAGAGGGGTAGGAGAAATGTGCAAAAGGCAGTGCGGACATTAAAAGACTTCATGTTAGAGATGTCACAGCAAAGAAAGGATTGCCAAACCTGCATATAAAAAGATTGGATCTGCATTTCCCTAGTTCAATATACACCAGTGATTTACATGGAAATAAGGAGGAAACGAGATCACTGCAAATCTGAGGAGTACATACAGAGACCAAAAATACAATAGTAGGTTAAATCGGTTTTCAATACTGGTCTCAGGTTCCATTCACACCTATGCTTGGTATATTCCCTTTACCTATTTAGGCTCAAGTCGTCAAGAAAAGTATTATTTGACCAATTTCTTGCCAAACCACTGCTTAACACATGTGAATTCACGTCTATCTTTGATGGGTCAGGAACAATGTTTACTATGTAAACATGCATTGAAGGTACATTGAAAATAAATGAAATGTTCCCCAAACCACATATGCACTACAAGGCTGGTTAACATACACGCATAGGTGTGAATCTAGCCACTGTGTATCTAGCCGCGCTTCAGTGCAGATAATTATGAATGTTGGCATTATAAACAAAAAAAAAAAAAATTAATAAATGTTAATCATGTACATGCAACAGCTCTTAAAATCGTTCAATTCTTTTGTGAATAGTTTCATATAAAAAACAAAAAATATTAATCTGCTCATGTGTTATTTTCCTAAACAAAACAATTACCAGACCCTTTTAACTAATCAATGTCTGGTTTCAGGTTAACAACACTGCGCAATATATAATCACCTTGGCATTGGTTGCTTCTCAAATGCAGTGACTGGGCACATCAAACACATATGCGCAGGGGCTCTGAACCATTTCACTTTCCAGGCATCATGTCAGGCTGGAGGATAGTCTCTGCCCATGCTTGCAGAGGGACTTGGAAGTTAATGGTTATGCGAGCATCCCTAAACATTTAAAATAGGAATTTCTATAGCGATTTAAATGTTTTTCACTCCAAATGGTACGACGTCAGTGTTTGAGGTTGCATGGGGATGTTATGGGAACACTGCCTTTGCATTGAGAAAAATCAATTTGCATTCGACTTGAATAAACTTTATCCAAAATTCAAAGAGCGCCTCCCATGGTCTGTAGAAGCAAGTAGTACCCTCCAAAGGGCTGTGCTTTTCAAGCTCCTCTCCTTGTATCACCAATTGCATTAAATTTCCATGGCAGCCCTGAATCTGATAAGTAGCAAGGAGATTTCAAATTAAATTTAAACAGCCAGTCTGGACTACAGTATAATGCCATTTATAAACCTAGCTACAACAGTTGCAGAATTCTACAATTTATATGCATTTCCTCAAAGTAATCCCAGCTCATGGCTGAGTTCCCTGCCAAACCAAAGCTTAGAAGCAAATCCTAATACAAAAGTGAGAAACCCCAACTTATTTTACTGACATAAAAGCTGTAAATGAAGGGGGATAAATAGATTAAACACTTAGAAGCCCTAGTGGAGACAATCTGAAGCTGTAGATAAATTGTACACTGGGGCCAGCAAACATTTTAAAACTCAATTAAACCATTATTATTCATTGCTATAATGCAGCCCGACTGCATATATTAGTGACCTTGGGCGGTTTTACTTATTTTTACACTACCAATGGCTGCAGTATGGGTAAAAATACCTTGTGCTTAAAAGGACACAGGATAATTGTGCTGTGGCTCTGTAGCCCAAAGCAGCGGTCAGGCTCTCCAGTGGGCTCACATGTTCTCTGAACATTGCTCAAATTTACAGCTTTGCTCAGAAAGCCATAACACTGTTGATCAGAACAGTGCTCAAGGGGCGTTGAATCAAGGGAAAGCTTGGTCCAACTCTATGTGCTTTCAAGCACAGGGCATTTTAGCTTAGTAGTGTAAAAAAATAAGAGCTCTATGTTACTGTAAATGCAGCATGGTTGCATTAGGACTTGTCGATTGATTTGGTTTGTTTCAAGTCTATGGGAAAGTAAAAACCATGGAGGTCAAAAGCAGGTCAGAATGAGGTCAAATGCATCTATGAATGCTGATCTCAGACATGTCTAAACTGATTTTTTTCAGATATTGCAGAGCAAATCAGACAAATGTACCATTAATCTCGCGCAAGATATTATGTATTTTGTTGTTTGTCAAGCGTTTGTGTTTTACCAACCATCACTATGTGATTGATGGTTTTTATCTTGATTTTCTAAATACTTTTATCTATTCCCAGTGTTATTGCCAATTTCCACATAGGGGGTACCTCTAATGGTTCATGTCTAACAGGGATGTGGCAACTCACCATCATGTTCTGCTATGGTAAAAAACATTTGTCTAGATTGAGGAATGTGACCAAAATAATTGATCAAAACTGTAGATATATTTTTTTCCCGGGGGGAGGTTCTGCTTTGGGCACACAAAGAATAATTAAGAAATGTGCACAGTTCACCACATTAAATTATGGGTGTGGCAAAACTATGCAAACAATGCGTGGGGCTTAAAGCAACAGTGTATGCACTAACCATATGGCACAGTTCCTGTACACACAAATTTTGCTTTAGGGTGCCACAAGCAAAAAAGTCTAAAGACCCAACAATTCTTTTTAAGGCTACTTTCACATGGGGCAGACTGCGGCTGCAATCTGCTTGCTCAACAAGGGGTTCTCTCCGCTGATCCCTGCTGAGCAGGCAGATGACAGGTCTGTGCCCTGTGCGCTCAGCGCAGAGCACACATGGACACCGGCCACTCTATGGGCTGCCAGATGTAAGCCAACCACCTGTTCGTTTACACCCAACTTCCATCCGATCTAATCCACAGGATGGATGGCGAACGTATCCCCGTCCATCTGTTTTGCCGGATTGGATGTAGGTGGGTATAAACGGACACATCTGTTCACACCCTCCGCTCCATTGATTAGAATGGAGGTTCCATTTGCGTCTGCCTGAAAAAGGCGGACCGGAACAACTGTGAAAGGGGGCTTTAAAAAAAAAGTAGGTCTTCAATTACAAATGCAATCCTGCAACCTAGCCTACCTTGAAGAATATCATTAACAAAAATCATTGACTGCTTAAGAAATAGCAACTGTTGTACAATATAGCACAAGGAGTGTAGTAATCAGGAGTATAGAATATACAGCATTGCATACAGAGTGCAGTCGTCAAGAGTAAATCATATACAGCACAGTGTACAGAGTGCAGTGAACAGGAGTACATCATATACAGCCCACCCTTCCATCACCCTAAAGTGCTGTTTCGCCCCTCCTGTCCCTCTAGGATTTGCTCCACTCTGCACAGCTCAGCTCACTTCATGGTTTTCGCTACTCGTCTCTCTCTACATATCACACACCTACATCCCTCTGCAGATTTCTCGCTTCAACTCAATGCACCATGCAGCTCCCATTGTATGCTCAGTGGTCAGGGCGAAAGATGCACCATGCAGCCAGCACTGTGTCCAGTGAGCAGAAGTACAATCAGGGTGCTCCTCTCCAGGTCAAGCCGTCAATCCATGGCCTGGGAAGGAGGAGTAAGTTACTGCAAGGACCTGGTCAGTCCTGCTGCTGCCCTTTTAAGTGGCCACCAGCACGTGCCAAGGATAGATGCTCTGAGGGGATTTTGGACCCCATATCCAAGTCCCTATGGCCGATTAACCTAGATTAGGAAAAGTTTGTCATATGGACTATTACATTTGTTGCTTAGGAATAAGCATGGTCCAAAATGTCTGCTAAAAACAGAAGGATATCCAGATAAGTATGCAGATGTTTGCCCTAAAACTTTTAGAGAAAAATAGCTATTGGCCTGGATAAAATGTGTTATATACCAACATACATGTCACAACATAAACCAGTAGATTGAACTGAGTACAGTAAAAGGTCCATCACTAAAAACAGAATTCTCAGAAGCCTGCTAGAAGGCTTTGTGGCATCACTGGCACATAATGGCTTAGCACAGAAGATGAAGTCTGCGGTGAGCAGTGTACTATTTTTAACATTTGTTTTTTGTTGGGGTTGGGGGGTTTATAGTCTTGTTTTAGTAAAAAGTCAAACATTAAAGCCAGTGGAGTATGAAAAAAAATTGCAACAGTAAACGTCATTAACTGTCACTGGAAAGTCAGGAAAGACAGTCCCAGGAGCCAAAAATGAGTCATCCCTTATCACAATCATGTTTGCTGAAATTACAAATTTGCTTGAAATTGAAACCGTATGCAAATGTTTTAAAGTATTGACTTAAAGCCACAGAAAGAAGCATTCATGATCTTACTCAAACGTGACCACAGATGGAAAAGGCTCATAGCTGAAGGATGACAGCATCAAAACCTTTATACAATGCTAATAGGACTATTCAGATATTTATTTCCAAAATGACTATAAAGTCAGTAGGCTGGCCTAAAATAATAAAAAAAAAAAAAAAAATGAATGTGTGACCTCTTGAAAAGTACACAAGATGACATACTTTTTAACACAACAGGAAGGAAGCTGGTGGTCTGGAATTGGTGAATAACCAAATATTAGAGGGCAGGCTAAGACACTCCAAAACTATATAAACATATTGTATACAGCATCTCACAAAAGTGAGTACACCAACACACACTTTTGTAAATATTTTATTATATCTTTTCATGTGAAAACACTGAAGAAATTACAGCAAGTGTACAGCTTGTATAACAGTGCAAATTTGCTGTCCTCTCAAAATAACTCAACACAGTGGCCAAGACCATAGAGCAGTTTAACAGGACAGGTTCCACTCAGAACAGGCCTTGCCATGGTTGACCAAAGAAGTTGAATGCACATGCTCAGCGTCATATTCAGAGGTTGTCTTTGGGAAATAGACATACGAGTGCTGCCAGCATTGCTGCAGAGGTTGAAGAGGTGGGGAGGGTCAGCCTGTGAGTGCTCAGACCATAAGCAGCACCCTGCATCTAATTAGTCTGCATGGCCATCATCACAGAAGGAAGCCTCTTAAAGATGATGCACAAGAAAGCCTGCAAACAGTTTGCTTTAGACAAGCAGACTAAGGACATGGACTACTGGAACCATGTCCTGTGGTCTGATGAGACCAAGATAAACTTATTTGGTTCAGATGGTGTCAAGCGTGTGTGGTAGCAACCAGGTGAGCAGTACAAAGACAAGTGTGTCTTGCCTACAGTCAAGCATGGTGGTGGAGTGTCATGGTCTGGGACTGCACGAGTGCTTCCAGCAATGGGGAGCTACAGTTCATTGAGGGAACCATGAATGCCAACATGTACTGTGACATACTGAAGTAGAGCATGATCCCCATCCCTTCGCAGGGCAGTATTCCAACAAAACCCAAAACACACCTCCAAGACTACCACTGCCTTGCTAAAGAAGCAGAGGGTAAAAAGGTGATGGACTGGCCAAGCAGGTCTCCAGACCTAAAACCTATGGAGCATCCGCAAACTGATGGTGGAGGAGCGCAAGGTATCCAACATCCACCAGCTCTGTGATGTCGTGGAGGAGTGGAAGAGGACTCCAGTGGCAACCTGTGAAGCTCTTGTGAACTCCATGCCCAAGAGGGTTAAGGCAGTGCTGGAAAATAACTGGTGGCCACATAAAATATTGACACTTTGGGCCCAATTTGTACTCAATTTTGTTCCCAGCGGTTTAGAGATGAATGGCTGTGTGTTGAGTTATTTTGAGGGGGACAGCACACTTTACACTGTAATACAAGTTGTACACTCACTACTTTGCATTGTAGCAAATTGTCATTGGTTCAGTGTTGTCACATGAAAAGATACAAAAACGGTGCTATAATTTGCTATCATATTCATCACCCAAAGGACAACACAATTTACATTAATCTTTGTGCTTTAGGTACCCCCAGCCTTGATTGAGGGGGAAGGTTTCCCATGAAACTTACTTTAAATGCCATATGCTCACCTGCTTTATTTCCCTGCTGCTGTGAACCCTAACAGTAATTTGTTGTAGTACTGAGCACCAAGGGCTGTGGAGGGCAGGCAGAAGAGCAGTGGAAGAACGTAAGCAGGAGTTAAAAGCAGCATAGGTTTACAATTCCTGGTCCTTGGGCTTTATGTCTGAAAAGGGGACTACTAAAATCCTCATTACTACCAATATATGTATGCATCGGGACTACTATAAAGAAAAATGACAAACAAAACTTAATAATTTGCGCCAAGGGAGTGAACTAAAAAAAAAAAAAAAAAAAAAAACGATTAGAACATAATAAACTGAATGAAAAATCGCATAGAACACACATAACGGCTGCTGCTGCCTGCAAAGGTTATATAAACCTTGAAAATGAGTAGAATATATAGGCTGCGCTAGCGGATATATATCACCACTGTGAAATAATTATATAAAGATCATAAGTGATGATGGACAACAATAATACCAGTTGGGCAGCAATAGCTGCCGTGAAAAATTGATAATCAAAAGGCAATCAGCACTAAATAATTGGTGATGAAAAAGCAAATATACAGACTAATATTATTTAGGTGGTTGAGAGAATAAGATTTGCAGGTTGTCACTAGACGATAGTCCCCTCTGAAACCCCACTCACCAGAAGAAAATGACCCACGGCTTTGCAGTCCTAGGGTCTTTAGAGCCTTTTGGTGGGGGGGATGAATGATGTCAGGGATCCCAGTAATGCTCCGGATAAAGCAGCAAAATCTCCAAATAAATTGATGCCGTGGAGGAAAAAGAAAAAAACAACATGTGTGGTATCGCTGAGAATAAACCTGGAATACCCTGTGCTATAATAACTCACTACAGGGAAGACAAGGATCAGCGTGTTCCGGGTGCACGGGACTGGCGTGCGTTCCAACGGAACAGGAAGAAGCGTCACTGGCTCTCAAACCGGAAGTTATGTCGATGCGTTTCGCCCCTCCTCCAGGGCGTCATCAATGACATCACTTCCGGCCATAAAGCAAGCCTTATAAATACAATGGACAGCTGGCGCCTCTCAGCTAACCAATCAGTCAATAAAATACGTTCAATTGGACTAGGTTCAATTTATCTTCCAAATTACATCATTTCCTGCTGTCAATTGCTCAATACAAACTTTAATGAAATATGAACAAAATGACAGAACATGATAAAAGAATATAAAATATAAAACTTTTAGGAATACAAAAAAGATATTGCTATACTTAGAAATATCACAATTGAATTAAAAGCAATTGATAGTAATGTAT
Organism: Lithobates sylvaticus; assembly: GCA_028564925.1. Taxonomy (NCBI): domain Eukaryota; kingdom Metazoa; phylum Chordata; class Amphibia; order Anura; family Ranidae; genus Lithobates; species Lithobates sylvaticus. The sequence continues at coordinate 95,281,018 of CM053036.1, forward strand.
ATTAATAAAAATGGTAATAGAAAAAGTAAATAAAATAAATAAAAATGAATAAAATTAAAATAAAAAGGTAAAAAAAATTAAAAAAAATAAATAAATAAAAACAAAATAAAAAATAAATAAAAATAGAAATAATAATAAAATTAAATAAAGATGAAAAGGAATAAAATTTAAGAAAAATTATTACCAATTAGATAAAAAACAATTCAAATCGAGATCTATGTTAAGGCCATGTGGATAGAGAGTACCTAATCTATGGATCCACTGGGTTTCATTCCTGGATATCGCCTGTTTGAGGTTAGAGCCCCGCCAATGTTGCTCTACCCTGTCGATACCACAGAATCTCAAACCTCTGGGATCACGGTTGTCAAAGTCTGAAGTGATTAGAGAGGCTATGATGTTTGAAGCCTTTTCTTATTTTGTTCACATGTTCCCTCAGTCTGACACCTAATTGTCTAGTGGTCCTGCCCACGTACTGGAGCCCACATGGACAGGCAAGAAGATGAGTAACGTGGGTAGTCGGACATGTGATGAATTTTTTAATTTTGTAAATTTTACCTTGGGTTAGAGATGTGAATTGTGTCGTTTTTCTCACCCTATGTTTAGAAGTACGACAAACAACGCACCTTCCACAGCTAAAAAAGCCAGTTTGGTCAAGGAAGGTGCATGGTTTCTCTGGGGGATTCACGACATTATGCGCAAGCTGTAATCACAAAGTGGGTGGTTTAGTATAAATGAATTGTGGTATATGTGGTAGGATCTTTACGAGTTCCCGATCTTTGAGTAGCAATGGCCAATGATCCTTCACAATTTTCTCAAATTGTTTATATTGTCTGGTGAAACCAGTCATGAAGGCGGTCCCATATTCTTTGACCCTCTTAGTGCCATTTAGAAGAGATGCTCTACTTAGATTTCGAATGTCATCTCTGATTTTATACAGCTCCTCAGACTTGTAACCTTTTTCTTTTAACCTATTACAAATAATTTCTGATTGTATCTCATAATCCTTGATATTTTTACAATTTCTGCGAATCCTTAATAATTAGCTTTTGGGTACTCCTCTAAGCCATCTGGGGTGATGGCAACTTCCTAGAGGTATGTATCCATTACGATCGACCTCTTTGAAAAAGGTACGAGTAGAGAGTCTCCCGTGATCTTTAAAGATCACTAGATCTAAAAAATTTCCCAATTCCTGACTGGATACCTCCGAGAAGGAGATTCCATATGGATTGGTGCCAGTACGTGAGCAGGACCACTAGACAATTAGGTGTCAGACTGAGGGAACATGTGAACAAAATAAGAAAAGGCTTCAAAACATCATAGCCTCGCTAATCACTTCAGACTTTTCCACAACCGTGATCCCAGAGGTTTGAGATTCTGTGGTATCGACAGGGTAGATCATGGGTGCTCAACCTGTGGCCCTCCAGCTGTTGCGGAACTACAACTCCCATCATCCCTCTGCCTTTGGGAGTCATGCTTCTGTCAGCGGCTTGCAATGCCTCATGGGACTTGTAGTTCTGCAACAGCTGGAGGGCCACAGGTTGAGCACCCATGGGGTAGAGCAACATTGGCGGGGCTCTAACCTCAAACAGGCGATATCCAGGAATGAAACCCAGTGGATCCATAGATTAGGTACTCTCCATCCACATGGCCTTAACATAGATCTCGATTTGAATTGTTTTTTATCTAATTGGTAATAATTTTTCTTAAATTTTATTCCTTTTCATATTTTTTTCATCTTTATTTATTTTAATTTTATTATTATTTCTATATTTATTTTTTATTTTGTTTTTATTTTTCATTTTCTTTTTCTTTTTCTTTTTAGTTTTACCTTTATTTTAATTGTATTTATTTATTTTTATTTTCATTTTTCTTTTCTTTTTATTTATTTTATTTACCTTTTTCTATTACCATTTTTATTAATATACATTCCTATCAATTGCTTTTAATTCAATTGTGATATTTCTAAGTATAGCAATATCTTTTTTGTATTCCTAAAAGTTTTATATTTTATATTCTTTTATCATGTTCTGTCATTTTGTTCATATTTCATTAAAGTTTGTATTGAGCAATTGACAACAGGAAATTATGTAATTTGGAAGCTAAAAATTGATTGTATCCATTGTATTTATAAGGCTTGCTTTATGGCCTGAAGTGATGTCCTTGATGACGCCCTGGAGGAGGGGCGAAATGCGCCGACGTAACTTCCGGTTTGAGAGCCAGTGACGCTGCATCCTGTTCCGTTGGAACACACGCCAGTCCTGTGCACCCGGAACACACTGATCCTTGTCTTCCCTCTAGTGAGTTATTATAGCACAGGGTATTCCAGGTTTATTCTCAGCGATACCACACATGTTATTTTTTCGCTTTCCTCCACGGCATCAATTTGGAGATTTTGCTGCTTTATCCGGAGCATTACTGGGATCCCTGACATCATTCATCCCCCCACCAAAACGCTCTAAAGACCCTAGGACTGCAAAGCCGCGGGTCATTTTCTTCTGGTGAGTGGGGTTTCAGAGGGGACTATCGTCTAGTGACAACCTGCAAATCTTATTATCTCAACCACCTAAATAATATTAGTCTGTATATTTGCTTTTTCATCACCAATTATTTAGTGCCGATTATTGCCTTTTGATTATCAATTTTTCACGGCAGCTATTGCTGCCCAACTGGTATTATTGTTGTGCATTATCACTTATGATCTTTATAGAATTATTTCACATTGGTGATATATATCTGCTAGCGCAGCCTATACCGTATATACTCGAATATAAGCCGAGATTTTCAGCCCATTTTTTAGGGCTGAAAGTCCCCCCTCGGCTTATATTCGAGTCACTGCCGTCTGCCTACATGAACAGCTTGTCATGCAGACAGACGGCAGTTTTAAAAAGCCGCGCCGCCTCCTCCCGCCCGTCCGTGATAGGCGGACACTAATTTTCCCAGCAGTGCAGTGTTCCGCCTATCACGGATGCCCTGTCATTCTCATCTCATGGACGAGGATGAGAGGGCGTCCGTGATAGGCGGAACACTGCACACTGACTGCTGGGAAAACAGCGTTCCTCCTATCACGGACGAGGAAGAGGAGGAGGCGCGGCTTTTTAATTTTGCAATGGCACCGTACACGCTGACAGAGCGGAGAGCGGCGAGCGGGGACAGAGCGGCGAGCGGGGACAGAGCGGAGAGCGGGGACCGAGGAGCGGAGAGCGGGGACCGAGGAGCGGAGAGCGGGGACCGAGGGCACAGGACGGATGGCACAGGACCCGCAGATCGGCACAGGTAGGCTGTAATGGGGACACGGGGGGGGGGGGGGTCTGTACAGGGGACAGGCAGCTGCAGATGGGCATTGCTGGCCCTCTTTTCCACTTACAGTAGCTGCTGCATTTTGTACCCTCGGCTTATACACGGGTCAATGCAGGTTTCCCATTTTTTGTGGTTAATTAGGGGCCTCGGCTTATACTCGGGGCGGCCTATAGTCGAGTATATACGGTATATTCTACTATAAAGAAAACCTTCTGTAGAGCTCATACTGGAAAAGTAGTTCAGTGTAAACAAATTAATCAATCAGAAAAACACACTACACCTCACACAGAACACCATCAGTGCTTCTCTCCAGATGTTTGACCACTAAGACTTTGGGCTAGAAACCAATTTCTCTTCCAGAAAACGAATAGTCTAGAGAGCATTTATCTTTGCTTAGCAATAAGGATGAGCCCGGTGTTCGATTCGAACCCATGTTCGAATCGAGCACCGGGTGTTCGCTCGCTCGGCGAGCCCAGAACTATTGGGACCGCTCGCATCAAATTCGTGTGATGCGAGCGGCCCCGCAATGCATTGCGGCCCGCGCAGTGCAATGCTGGCTGATGATTGGCCAAGCATGCACTGTGACCCCGCATGCTTGGCCAATCACAGCGCCGGCAGCGAGGAGAGCCATAATTGGCTACAGGCAGGATGCCTGTAGCCAATTATAGCTCAGGGGCTTTAATACACGCCCCACGGTATAAGAGGCCGCCGCGGCGGCGGCCTCGCATATTATGTTTCACTCACAGTGTCAGCGTGTCAGTGTGCTGCTGACTGCTGACAACAATATGTTCTTTATTTCTGGGGATATGTGTGTGCATGCTGTTAGAACAGCATTGCAGTATCACATCTGGGGGGTGTCTATAGGTAGCCTGTGAAGGAGGGCAGGTTTCCTGTGCTTAGAACTTTCCCTGCAAAAAAGTGTCATTTTTGCAGGAAGAAAGCTATTTAAATCACTCGCGGCTAATGAATTGATGGCTCCTGTAACACAGAGAGCTGTCATTCATTAATAAAAAAACAAAAAAAAAAGCGTAGGGGTCCCCCCAAATTCAATAACCAGGCCCTTCAGGTCTGGGATGGATATTAAGGGGGATCCCAGCCAAAAAAAAAAAAAAAAAAATGGCGTAGGGTCCCCCTCAAAATCCATACCAGACCCTTGAGGTCTGGTATGGATTTTAAGGGGAACCCTAGCCAAAAAAAATGGCGTGGGGTCCCCCTCAAAATCCATACCAGACCCTTATCCGAGCACGCAACCTGGCAGGCCGCAGGAAAAGAGGGGGGGACGAGAGGGCCCCCCCTCTCGCCTGAACCGTACCAGGCCACATGCCCTCAACATTGGGAGGATGCTTTGGGGGTCTAAGACCCCTAAAGCACCTTGTCCCCATGTTGATTAGGACAAGGGCCTCTTCCCCACAACCCTGGCCGGTGGTTGTGGGGGTCTGCGGGCGGGGGGCTTATCGGAATCTGGAAGCCCCCTTTAACAAGGGGACCCCCAGATCCCGGCCCCCCCCCGGTGTGAAATGGGAAGGGGGTACAAAAGTACCCCTACCATTTCACCAAAAAAAGTGGCAAAAATGGTAAAAAGGACAGGAGACAGTCTTTGACAATTCCTTTATTAAAATCTTCTTTCTTCTTTCTTCATCCTTCGGTTTCTTCATCTTCTCCTTCCTTCATCTTCTTCCATTTTCTTCTTCCTCCGATCCGCTTCTTCTTGCGCTGGTCTTCTCGTCCTTCTCGTCCGGCATCTTCTTCCGTCGGCGTCGGTGTCTCTGTCTCTTCTTGGGCCGCTCCGCGCAATGGGAGGCTCCCGCTGTGTGAGGCTCCGCTCCGTCTGACAGGTCTTTTATAATGGAGGGCACCTGGTGACCCCGCCCCCTCTGACGCACAGGGACGTCATGGGGAATTCCATGATGGCTTTCCCCATGATGTCAGAGGGGGGCGGGGTCACCAGGTGCCCTCCGTTTTAAAAGACCTGTCAGATGGAGCGGAGCCTCACACAGCGGGAGCCTCCCATTGCGCGGAGCGGCCCAAGAAGACACCGACACCGACGCCGACGCCGACGGAAGAAGATGCCGGACGAGAAGGACGAGAAGACCAGCGCAAGAAGAAGCGGATCGGAGGAAGAAGAAAATGGAAGAAGAAGATGGAAGAAGATGAAGGAAGGAGAAGATGAAGAATCCGAAGGATGAAGAAAGAAGAAAGAAGATTTTAATAAAGGAATTGTCAAAGACTGTCTCCTGTCCTTTTTACCATTTTTGCCACTTTTTTGGTGAAATGGTAGGGGTACTTTTGTACCCCCTTACCATTTCACACAGGGGGGGGGCCGGGATCTGGGGGTCCCCTTGTTAAAGGGGGCTTCCAGATTCCGATAAGCCCCCCGCCCGCAGACCCCCACAACCACCGGCCAGGGTTGTGGGGAAGAGGCCCTTGTCCTAATCAACATGGGGACAAGGTGCTTTTGGGGTCTTAGACCCCCAAAGCATCCTCCCAATGTTGAGGGCATGTGGCCTGGTACGGTTCAGGCGAGAGGGGGGGCCGCTCTCGTCCCCCCCTCTTTTCCTGCGGCCTGCCAGGTTGCGTGCTCGGATAAGGGTCTGGTATGGATTTTGAGGGGGACCCCACGCCATTTTTTTTGGCTAGGGTTCCCCTTAAAATCCATACCAGACCTCAAGGGTCTGGTATGGATTTTGAGGGGGACCCTACGCCATTTTTTTTTTTTTTTTTTTTTGGCTGGGATCCCCCTTAATATCCATCCCAGACCTGAAGGGCCTGGTTATTGAATTTGGGGGGACCCCTACGCTTTTTTTTTTTTTCATTTTTTTTTTTTTTTTTATCAATGACTTTTTTTTATGAATGAGTTTCAATGAATGACTGTTCTCTGTGTTACGGGAGCCGTGAATTAACATTAGCCGCGAGTGATTTTAAATAGCTTTTTTACTTTCAAAAATGACACTTTGCGCAGAGACAGTTCTAAACACGGGAAACATGCGCCCCTTCACAGGCATACTATAGACACCCCCCAGGTACGAAATTTAAAGGAATATTACACTTTTATTGTTTCAATTTAAGCATTATTAAAATCACTGCTCCTGAAAAAACGGCCGTTTTTTAAAAAAATTTTTTGCATTGATACATGTCCCCTGGGGCAGGACCCAGGTCCCCAAACACTTTTTATGACATTAACATGCATATTAGCCTTTAAAATGAGCACTTTTAATTTCGAACGTTCGCATCCATTATAACTAATAGGGTTCTAAAGCTCGCACGGACTTTAGGTCCGTTCGCGGGTTCTGGTGCGAGCCGAACGGGGGGGTGTTCGGCTCATCCCTACTTAGCAACAATTGGCATTCCTGGAAAGGGATCTGTATGTCCAAAAACCTGCCAACATGCCAATGTGTTTCTGATTGAACATGCCTTGTTATGTTACAAAACAAAAACTTACTTAATTTGTTATCTCCGGAGGAATTTTATGCATCTATTTTGCCAATTTAAAGTAGACTATTTAGCTACAATGAATCAAATGAGTATAAACAGGCTGTTAATGTGTTTTCTTTCCAGTACCATTACTCCACAAAAAATACAATTTAAAAAACAGAAATTAAGCAGAAAACTAATAGAAAGGCTATTTCACATTAAAGGCAAACTGAGAAAGCAAGGATCAGGAGAGTGGCTGTGTGTAAAAATACATAAAAAGCTGTAAAAGGTATAATCAATTTGTTGTTTGAAAGTCATGTTGTAACCAACTTTCAGAATGCTCTTTTATCACCTCAGATGTCAAAGATTTCCTTAGTGTCGTTAATGAGTTTGACTGCTAAGGAAGTCAATGACTGGAACGTGAAGGATGCCAACAGAGTGGTGAGCTTATGGAGTATACTTCTCCTATTCCCAGTTTCCATGTAGAAAAGCCCTTTAAAAAAGCAGAACTCTGGGCAGAATTGTTTTTTAAATATCTATAAAGGGTCTTTCTTGTATTCAAAGAACGTGTTCTAGCTTAAATGGTTACCAGTGTTGCAAGTGAGAAAATTGCATTAGCTGTCTTGATGTGCAGTACTCATTCCCATTCATATCCGGAGGCTGCTGTGCCCCCTTCCCCCCCCCCCCCCCACTGGTCTTGTAACCTCCCTGCTGTAGCCTTCTGTGAATGAGCGGAGATGTAAACTAAGATTCCACTTATTGCAGTGGGCTAGTCAAGAGATACTCAGATTGCCGGTCTATACCACCCACTGGTAAACATCACTGCCCAGTCCTGCCCGCAGCTTAAGATCAGCTCACCTCGCACCAAATCTCCATGCGAAGTTTAGCCCCAGCGCCACCCACTCGAAGAGTATCTATTAATAATATCCTAAGGGAGGGGTACCGCACGCAGATAGTTTTTAGATTACTTTACTGCATAGACTGAAGTAGGGTAAAAAAAAAAAAAAAAAAAAAAAACGTTTGCCTATACAACCACTTTAGAGTGTGTGCAAGCCCAAAAATGTTAATAAAAATTCAATGCGTCTCTGCAATATTCACATTTCCTTTTTTTGGTTGTTAACACCATTAAACCTGCTGCAAGTACAGGGAAAAAAACGGTTTCTCTGCCAGAAATCCAGTGTGCTTCTAACTTCCAGGTTCAGGTCAACCACTGCCCGTCTTGCTCTGAAACCTCAAGCGCAACAGAGCCTGTAAACATTATCCCCCATTCCTCTCAGTCCCACTTAACATGCATACGTAGTTTACCTATCAAGACAGCAGTATGGTTTTGCCTTTCCAAAAACCTGCCCAGTCGGTAGGGGAAGGGCTTAAGGTACGGGTATTCCTCCAAAAGTGCCTGAACAAGGACCTCAATGTCAGGACTACTATGTATTTTCTATAAGACAGCTGCAGATTTTAAAAAGACTAATTTCGATGTTAAAAATTAAATGAGATTTGTAATGCTTAATTTTATTTAATCTGTCATATGTTTAGGAAAGGCATTTTTTCCTTGTTCACTAAAACATGGCATCAAAGAGAAATATCACCAGTTAACGGCATGCCAAGTCTGAGTTTCAAGTGTTTCGAAAAAAATTCTGCAATGGGTACAAGTACGTATGCCAGCTGCTGCAATTAGAAAGTCAGCTGTGTTCTTTGCTGCTCTAGCAGTGACTTATACAAAATCTACTCTTGTAAACAGAATTGTAAGTAGAACCAAGAAAAATAGGATTATTGGCATACATTTAATGCCTCGATTTTGGTTTATTAAATGATACCCAAAACCTAAAGAGGTATACTCAAAACTTGCGTTTAACAACTTATGGACATACCAGTGCCAGTTTTCATCCTGGCAAGTGCATCATCTGGACCTGGCTGCCCTTCTTACTAAATCTTTGCATTTGCCAGTACTAACATCTTTTAAAAAGTCCTGAACCAAAGTCTGCAAAAATACATGCTTGTGCGTTAACTGAGTATTTCCTACTTTGAGCCCACTACACTTTACACCACACAAAAACGATCATAGGAGGGAATAGCACATTATTATGCAACAAAAGGTTTAAGGATCACTAAAGTGTCCAGTTTGAAGCCTGCTAAATGTTGTTGCACTGTAGATTGTAAAAACTCTGCTAAAAGTAATTTTCTTGCACTCTGTTGCCTTGCGTTGTCCACAATACTGGAAAGTACATGCTTGTTCCAGGTAAACCATCTAGTGAAAGAAGGATGGACCAAGAGCTTGTAGCTTCAAAATCAAGTCTTCAATGGCAACTCCAAGGGTCTGCCCTGCTGTTTAATGTGTATGCACACTTTGTTAAAGCATTTGTTACCCCATTTAATATTCCTGATATGTCCCTGCTGTATTATGCACATGTATGAGAAGGTATCCTGTTCTCTTTGTATTGCTTCCTTTATGTGAAATACCTGGTGTTCCTGCTAGTCCCCTTGCTTTCCTATTAAAAACTGACCACACTAAGCAGGAGAGCACACCGTGGTTAGTTAGTTCTCTAGCTATGCTGGGAACGCAGTTTACTCTCCTCCAATCAGACTTGTCATGACATGCCCACACTACAGCCATTCACTGGCAAACTCTGAATGCTGCTTTTTCTCTTCCAGCTCTTATGCAGTTAAGAACAGAGGGCATGTGATTATAAAAAAATAAATAAATAAATATCACTTTTCTTCATCTATACAAAAATGTTTTGCCTTTCATTTCTATTTTAAACTAAATGTGGGTCGTTTATAATCACTTTAAAAAGCATCAGGACAAGGCATACATAATCTTTACTGAACGGCTATTGCACTAGCCCAAACCAACCTGTACAAGTCATCCTTTAAATCACCTCAAAAAAAAAAAAAAAAAAAAAAAAAGTGTTCAGTGCCTGCGATGTTGGCAATATGAATTGGATATAGCATGGGTAGTCAGAAGCAAAGCAGACTGACCCATAGACCTAATGTCACAGGCACCTGTCCGTTGCCAGAGAAAAGTGAACAAAAAGGGAGAAGGTGACATTGTAGTGTCTATGGAGCTCAGGAACTGCCAGAGCAATTGCATGGTGCTATGAAACTACAGTTTAAATTGTAATTTATCTGGCTACAGTCTTGTAATTCAAATGTGTAAAGAAACGGGAACAGAGTTTTCTTTATACAATCCTCTGTGTTTAATGTTAGGTGCCCCTGTGTGTGCGCTTTAGCAGTTTTATACCGTATTCTAGAGCGGCGCTTGGCGCCCGCGTGACCGGCCACCTTTCAATCGGACAGCAAAATGGGCAGGGCTGAGAATCCCCCGCTGACATCAGTCAGGAGGGGAGGAGGAGAGGTGGCGGGCGGTCACGTGAACACCAAGCAGCGCTCTGAAATAAGGTAAAGAATGTCATTTTTTTAAAAACACACACTGGGGTACCTTACATTTTCATATAATCCTGTTTCATAATGATAAAGGATTTTTAGCAGCAGGAGGGGACAGGTGGGCACTGTCACTAGCTGACAGGTGGGGCGGGGAGGAGACAGAGGGGAGCTGCGAATGACAAAAGGCACTTAAACCGAGGGCTCAGCAGCCATGATGAACCATTGTTAGTTTACAGGGGGGCGAGGGTATAGCCAGGCATTTCAGTTGATACAGGGGACTAAATTACACAGCACAAGCACTGTATAACACGCTTTAAAATTAACAGGATTTTTTTTTTTTTTGGGTAACACACACTAAGGTTCACTGATTGATCTGACTTTCAGTGCAATTATGTAGTGCTACTTGGACTATATATTCTATGGGGCCAAAAATGAGTCTAAATTCCAGACTACTGGACAGGCTAATATAAAAAAAAAAAAAAAACATTTTATAGTTGAGATGCGTGCAACAGTGATAGATTGAAATAGTCATGCAACCTTTTATCGCACTACCATTTCGACAGACTTCTGCAGAGCATCTATAACACCAGTTTAGGATTTCCTCAGAATGCGTAAAGTAGGCATTTGCAGATTTCAGAAGCAGCCCTTGGTTATCTTCAACAGAAGCTGTGGATGCAGAGGATAATCCAGTACTCGTGTAGCAACTTTTCTTGGTCCAATTCTCTTGTTGGGAGAAGCACATGCAGCATTTGAGTCAGCATAGAGCAACACCAAGGTGCCAAGGGAACGTGGATGTGAATAGCTCAGTACACCATTTCAGGACAAGCAGTTCAGTGGGCTTGATAGATGCTGAAATGCCTGTCAAGTTCCATCTGTGAGGGCTTTAATGAACAAGGCATTATGCAGCCTTAATCTCCAGAAGGGAAATATTTGAACTCAGATTTTAGTGAGAGCAGCTAATGCTTATAGAACCGCTTAGAGCTTGCTAAAGCCTGCCAATAGCTAGTTCAAAGTGACAACCAGTGCTCTCAAGAATGGTGTTCAGAATTTAAGAGACTGAAGCCTAAAGTCTAGTACACACTACTAGTTTTTTTACATATAACCCAGCAGGCTAAAGGAAGAAAAAACTAGAAGCCACTGTACTAACTATGCAATGTTAGTACTCCCCCGCTGTGCTATTGTGTTCCGACAGGGGGGACGGCTGCCACTGGCTGAGTGCGATGATTGGATGCTGATCGGCAGACCTTTTTCATTAATGCCCCACGTCAGAAGCCGGCTGAACAGCCGGCTTCTTTAAGACTGGCTGTCGTACAAGTTTATCAATGAAGCTCCAGCAGTGCTGCCCACCAGTGCCTGCTCAGCAGTGCCATCCATCAGTGCAGCATATTAATGCCACCTAATCAGTGCCCTTCAGTGCTTTTAAGTGCCACCTCATCAGTAAAAAGGAGAAAAATTACCCATTTTAAAAAATAATTAAAAAAAAAAAAAAAAAACTTCATATGGGTACAGTATTGCATGATCGCGCTGAAAATTGGTCTGGGCGGAAATGGGGCAAGTGCCCAGGCGAGTGGTTTGGGAGTAGTTCAGTAATTTAGCCATCAGGACTGTTGCCTTGCAAGTCTCTGCCACGGGTTTAAATTCCAGAAAGCGCATATATAGTTGATATGTTATTCCTGTATCTGTGTTGCTTTTTTCAGGCATATACTGTTATATTATTAAGCTTCTATCCTAGCATGTATATCTAAAGTTACGGTAGATACACTACACCTTGTATGCTTCAGTATGCCAATGAGATGGCTCAGTAATCACTGTTCAGTTTAGTAAAGAAAAAAAATATCAGCACTATACAGCAAAACAATGAAATATTTCAAAGAGAAAAAAAAAAAATCTTTCCTGCAAAGTAGTAACAGGTAGGGGTTATAACTAGGCACAGTCAAAAATGCTCTTAGAGTCATGTCTTCGCAAATGCATCAATCGCTTGAGCGTTTATTCATTTTACTGGCCAGAATAATTTATTTTTGGCAACTGAAATGAACATTCAAGCTCTAAAAACGTACCTAGGTAGTGTTTAAGCTCAAAAGCTCTTTTCCTGACTTTGGTGGGGGTTTTTTCTGCCTCTAAATGTCAATGTGTGCATGGACACACAGGCTAATAGAGGAGCATTTAGAAGCAGAAGGAAAAAAAAAAAGCTCTAACAGCTATACATCAGGCGTTTTTGAGCTACAATGTGCATGAGCCCTTAATGTTTTCAGTAGCATGTTCCACAGACTACTAGCTGAGCTCACTTATCAGGGCTTACTTTCCAAGAGGAATGTATATGATACATTCTGGTGTGCTTACATAAATGCTCTATTTAACCTGCTATGTTTCTATTTGATTTTGTCTGGTAAGCAGATTCCTTCTCTAGACTTTGAACATTTTAGCCTTGGGTAAATGGATGCAATGATGGCTACGTCAAAGTCAACTAACTACTTTTCCCCAAATTACAAAGAAAATATACAAGAGAAAATAACTTGGAGACTGGTTTACATTACTATGAAACTTACTTGGCCAGCAAAAAACGAATATGTAGAAAGAAACCAAGTTGGAAATTTGAGTATTTGTCAAAATTGTTGATTTGCAATAACTACAAGAAAAATTTCCCATGGTTCAGCTTGTGTTGCTGTATATTGAGATAGGTTGGCCACAGTGGCGGTGCTTGCATAAAGGGGAGCGCAGGAGCGCCGCCCCCCTCTCCTGCACCGCTCTATCGCCAATAGATAGATTCATGCATTGCATGAATCTATTGTCACCGCTGCCGCCCCCTATTCAGGTGTCCGGCCCCTGATCGGGCGCCGGGCATCTGAATTACAGCGGGGGGGGGGGTGTTTCTGGAAGCGCCCTATTAGAGCTGTAAAGCTCTAATAGGGGGACCTTATTAGAGCGGTGTGCTCTAATAGGCTTCCCTAAGTGTAAACAGCGGGCGCACTGCTGTGCGTTCGCTGATTACACAGTATTGTGTTAGAGAAGCGAATACATCGCTTCCCTAACACAGACCCGCCTCTCAGCCAATCAGGTTGCCAGGTCTGTTACCTGTAACCTGATTGGCTGAAGTCACAGGCGCTGCGATTGGACGCTAGGCGTCCAATCATAGCAGAAGACAGGAGGAGCGCGGGAGAAGAAGACATCGGACGATGAGACACCGCTCGCCGCCTGACGCCGTCACCAGCTGCACACCGAGACAAGGTAAGTGCAGAGGGCAGGCAGGGGGCACAGTGGCAGCACTTGGAGGGGCACAGTGGCAGCACTTGAACGGCACAGTGGCAGCACTTGAGGGGCACAGTGGCAGCACTTGAGGGGCACAGTGGCAGCACTTGAGGGGCACAGTGGCAGCACTTGAGGGGCACAGTGGCAGCACTTGAGGGGCACAGTGGCAGCACTTGAGGGGCACAGTGGCAGCACTTGAGGGGCACAGTGGCAGCACTTGAGGGGCACAGTGGCAGCACTTGAGGGGCACAGTGGCAGCACTTGAGGGGCACAGTGGCAGCACTTGAGGGGCACAGTGGCAGCACTTGAGGGGCACAGTGGCAGCACTTGAGGGGCACAGTGGCAGCGTTTGATGGCACAGTGGCAGCGTTTGATGGCACAGTGAGGCTGTTTGTTTGCGGCCCCCCAAAAATTTTGAGCACCAGCCGCCACTGGTTGGCCATAAATATGCTCACTAAAAGAGCTAGAGGAACAATGGGTCACATACAGTGCAACACATGGGTCAGTCATTAGCAAGTGCAGCAAAAAAAATCTGGAGCACCAAGTTTACAAAAGGGGAAAGCCAAAATTAAATATTTTAAAAGGGTAAACAGTAAAAAAACTCAAAATATGAGCTCACACAATATAGACAATATTTTTTACTAGGTGTGCAAGGGTTATACCATTTGTCACTATTTCTTGACATGAAGCAAATAAGTTGTTTATCTTTATCAAAAACGATTGATAATTATAAAGAAAAAGTTAATATAGACTCTTTATATCGATGTACTGGAACTTTGTTACTTTGATTTCCATGAATTTGATGTCCAAGCTATATATATCTTTATTAAATGTGCATCATCGTCTATGATATGTCATGCTGTAATGTGATGTTACATAGCTTTAAAAAAATAAAATAATAAAAACAGAAAAATAAGTTTACGAAGAAAGAAAATGGGCAATAATAAACAGCACAATGAAAACTTAAGGCCAGCTTTAGATGTTTTAAAAGTTTCAGCTAGTGTAGTACAAACGTTTCCTGTGTCTCAAAGTTTTCATAAGAGCCAAAGTGAGTCATTCACAGCAAATATATTCATGTAACCAATACTGCTTCTAAAGAGAATTCGATTAAAAACTCCTGGAGATTGGGTGGTAACCATAAGGACTGATTATCATCCTTTTATGACACAGATCTGAATCTTTATAGTCTAGGCAGGAAATAAAGTAGGAGTCACATTGCATAGCAGACAGGCTACCATAGTTCCCATGGGCTTGAATGTGCTAGAGTCTTTAGTTTTTTTACAACAACATTATGCTGTCAATTTGAAATATTTTTTGCCAAAAACCTCACAATCTTAGGCACAGCTAAATCATAGTGTAGTATACAATTTATACTGCATACAACAGTGAGAATGAATAATTAGTTTTTTGTGTGTTATATTTAGATGTAACAATAAAATTGCCCAATTGTAATGCAAGCATTAGAAAGCATAAACAAAATATACGAATATTTTCAAAAACCAGTAATTACACTTTACATTAGTGGGAGAAACAAAATAGGTAGATATATTCAACATACAAAAGAAATAAAGGCTCTTCAACAGGTTTCTACACTTCCCCAAAGGATGGATGCCCGCTCCCCCTCTTCGCTTTGTGGTTCCATCTGCCAGCCCCTTTATCAGTATAGAACACTGTAATGTAGGTCCTACATTGTAGGGGTGGGCAAATAAAGTTGCAGAGTATAGAAGGGGATCGGGCTTCCTACGTACCTGGAAGTGTTAGGTGCAGAGAACTTCAGATGAAAAAAAAATCACAACAGAAATGAGTAATTGTATTTTTTATATTATACAACCAGGATATAGAATTGTTAAATGGATGTGCCCCACAGAAACCCCTACTGTAATCTGAATTCTTAAAAATGCTTTCAAAAGAAAGACATCTGATGTCAATGAACATGATGAATTTGGTAACAAGGCTTATGTAACAATCTTTCACTTTATTTACCCAGTGCCTAAGCTTCAATGTTTTGGGATAAGTAGTTCAATATATGGCCATAAAGTGAATAGGATTATTGACTTACCATAACGTAGGAACACAGTATTTAGGTACAATGGGTTATGGGAAAGAAACACACTGCTTCATGTCAGCCAGCTTACCATCTTGTATAGTAGCATATTCAGGTGCTGGCCTAGCCTGCAGCTGAAGTACTGAGAAAGGAAGCCCAGATGGTCACACTGCTGAAACTAGCTTTATTGCATATTGAATGTCCATAAAATCTAGCAAAAAAAAATTAAACACAGACAGCGATGTCCTACAAAAAAATTAAAATAAATTTAGACCTGCAGGAATTCTGCTCTGCAACGGGTTATGCTGCCGTCTTCAGGAGAATGGATACAATCCCTCCCACTTTCAGACAATTTCAGTTTTGTAGCAAGCATTAGTGGATCATAAGGAAGAAGAAGGAAGAAGGAAGAAGGAAGAAGGAAGAAGGAAGAAGGAAGAAGGAAGAAGGAAGAAGGAAGAAGGAAGAAGAAAGGAAGGAAGGAAGGAAGGAAGGAAGAAAGGAAGGAAGGAAGAAAGGAAGGAAGGAAGGAAGGAAGGAAGAAGGAAGGAAGAAAGAAGGAGGAAGAAAGAAGGAGGAAGAAAGAAAGGAAGAAGGAAGGAAGGAAGAAGGAAGGAAGGAAGAAAGAAGGGGGAAGAAAGAAGAAAGAAGGGAAGGGACCTGTGTTCCTTCTATGGTTTCTTAATTGTACACTAAGTAACCCAGGATGACGTATTCAGGTGGATAACACAGCAACAAAAAGGCTAACAAGTTCACAATAAACAGGTTAACAGTGGTGGCTCAGATTACAGAGGTACATGAGAAACTATGGCCAAAGCTAGCATCAGCTTAGGCCTGAGCAGCCACCTGGTTAAACTTGACAAAAACGTGAACAAAAGACTAAGTGGCAGCTTTGCAGATCTAAAAAACAGATGCCTGATGCTGAAAAGCCCAAGAAGCGCTAAGTGATCTAGTAGGGAGCACTTGACAGGGAAAGGTGGAACACAACCTGAGTTTATAGGCTTGAATGATAATTTGTTGAATCCATCTGGCAATAGTGGAATGTGAAACAGGTTGTCCTCTATGGGGACCTTCAGGAATTATGAACAAGGGAGCTATATCAGAGAAACTAACAGCATATACCACATACAGAAAAAGAGAAATCCTTAAGATATTTAGGAGCAGAACAGAAAGATGTCCTGGTTGAGGTAAAAGGAAGAAACCACCTTAAGGAAAGAGGACTTGGGTCTCACAACATCCATATCTTTATGTAGAAAGGTTTCTTTACAAGTTTAAGTGATTGTAAAGCTTGGTTTAAAAAATAAAAAAAATAAAATTGACTTGTCATACTTACCTGCACTGTGCAGCTCGTTTTGCAGAGTGGCCCGATCCTTGACTTCTAGGGTCTCTCGGCGGCTCCTCCCTGCATTGTATAACCCTCTAGGAAAAGCGCCCTCCCGGAGGGTTATCTTGTGGGCGCATCCAGTCCAGCATTTGCGTCCATAGACTGACTATAGGACTCGGCCACGCCCCCCTGATGTCCAAATCATTGGATTTGATTGACCACAGTGGGAGCCAATGGCTGCACTGCTATCAATCTATCCAATCAAGAGCCGAGAACCCTGGGCAGAGGAAGAGCGCGTCTCCGGCATGACAAATTCCAGGGCTCAGGCAAATAAAATGGGGGGGCTGGGGGGCCGGTCACTGACTTTTTTTTTTCACCTTATCGCATAGCCAACATGTGCCAACATGTTTCGGTCGGAGCCTGCCTCAAAAAAGGCATACCCCAAGGGGGTCTTCAAGAACAAGCTTCCACAAGCGGGAGCAGCATGGCCCTGGTACTGTAAAGCACTTCGTAGCCAACTCACATGTTATATTAAGGGTGTCTAGTTGAATGCCTAAGTAGAGTCCAGTGGTGACATAAAAGGCCAGTCCTGCATTCAGGTAGGCAGGGAGTAGAAGTTATAATGGGCTGTCCGTACAGCTGTGTTTGCCGGTAGTCAGTCTCCTGAAGGCAGCAACATAACCCCAAATCCTCGATAACTCAGTTTCCCTTAATGTAGGATTAAGAAATAAAATAATGTTTGACAGAAGACAATGCAAATTACAGACCTGAAAACTAAATCAAATCAACAGGTCCTCCCTCAGCTTTTGGCTTTGGCCCTACCCTAGAAATGACCCTGTGTTCAATTACATAGGTAACAAAAACTATTTTGTTAACATTTATAACAGCCATGTCTTGTTCAGAGGCTTATTGAATCTGACATGTAAAACCGTACTTTAAACATCATGAACGACTCCATTGAAAAGACATTAGGTGTTAGAGCAGGGGTCTCCAAGTACCGGCCCGCGGGCCATTTGCGGCCCGCGGACTGGTTAAAAATGGCCCGCAGGCAGGGCTGATCCAGGACGGGGAGAGGGGGAGGCGCCGAAAAACTTTACCTCTCCATCTACTCTGTCCCAGTGGCATACTAACTAGGGGGCAGTCTGCACCGGGTGCCATACACTGGGGGGGGGGGGGGTGTGTGTCAGGCGGCGCCCCTGTCCTCCCCTGTAAAACAGTGACAACGAGCAGGCTTGGTTGTGCAGCGGCGATGTGCATCGCAGGGAGATCCCAGCCCAGATAACAGCCGAGTACAACCCCCCCCCCCCCCCACCACCACAGAAATGGAAGAGGCTGCATCGGCTCTGCCCCCCTCCCTCCCCTCCTTTCCTGTGTTCCGTCCATGCTCTGTACAGCCCGTGTGCTGCGTTTGAAAGGAATGTGGGGGCGGGAACATTTAAACAAGTAGCTGACAGCTACAGAAGCTGCAGAGTCCGACTGATCCAGTGTGAGCATCCTGGGAACATCCAAGTGAGTTAGTTAGCAGTACTGTCACTTTGTCCAGATTCTGCCCCCTCTCTCTCCCAAATCTTTCACTCCCCCTCTTTCCTCTGTTGTCCTCCAGCAGAATCTTTAATTAACTAATTAAAATTTGGAATTAAATTCCAAAACGTTTTCTTTTAACCAGCCCATGCTAATAGTTGGCCCATCATGTCCCTTTAGCCAGGGTTTTCACTAGTGTGATCATAGACATTGCATGTGATTTGCACCGCATTGCAAATCACATGCAATGTCTGTGCGATGCAAATTCAGCAATACAAACTGTATGGCTGAAATCGCATTTGCACCAAATCAGTGCAGGACCCTTTTTTTTGGTCCGCACTGGGGTATTTTATGGAGTGTGGGGGGTAATTATGGAGTATAGGGCTATTTGTGCAGTGTGGGAGGCAATGCTGGGGGTTAATAATGTGTTTGCTGACACCAGTGCTGGGGGTTAATATTGCGTTTGCTGACACCAGTGCTGGGGGTTAATAGTGCGTTTGCTGACACCAGTGCTGGGGGTTAATAATGCGTTTGCTGACAACTGTGCTTGGGGTTAATAGTGCGTTTGCTGACACCAGTGCTGGGGGTTAATAATGCGTTTGACAACTGTGCTGGGGGTTAATAATGCGTTTGCTGACAACTGTGCTTGGGGTTAATAATGCGTTTGCTGACACCAGTGCTGGGGGTTAATAGTGCGCTTGCTGACACCAGTGCTGGGGGTTAATAATGCGTTTGCTGACATCAGTGCTGGGTATAGTATATTATTGCTAGTTTATTGTTTTTTTTGAACTTTTGAAAAAGTTTGCATGCGGCCCCCATGGGATATGAAAACTTGTCGTGTGGCCCTCTGGCAATTTGAGTTTGAGACCCCTGTGTTAGAGTAACAAAAAATGTAAATGTCAAGTGCTGAAGATCTACAAGTCACAGAATGGTAATTTCTTGTTCCTAGAGCATTCTAGAACTTGTAGTTCCTTTGCAATTGTTATAATGGTTATCGATGTATTACATGGTTATATATGTGTACATTTTAAGCCCTGGGGAATCTGGCAGTTTACAATGTCCTCTCAACATCTGTAAATGGAATATTTTTCCTTTACTTCGGTTACAAAGATGAATAAACAGAACATGGAAAAGCTGTCACATTCCAAAATCATCAATTCTTGCAATGGAATTATACTAATATATTCCAAAGTATGCAATCTCACTTTAAACATAATATGGTTTAGCCCAGAGAAAGAAAACGTCAATGAGGCCTGAACGGTTGGTGAAATTCTACACCGCAGCTGAAAATGAGAAACCTTCAACTAACTGGATGGCTCAGCAAATGGACAACACAATCCATGTTCAGACTGAATCAGCCAACTCAAACTCAATGTGCCAATACATGGCTTTTTAATGACTAATCTCTAAAGAGAAAACTTATCCTTTGAGGCTTCTTTATAGACTAGGACTTTCAGATCTAAGGATTCCAGCATCACCTTTTACATTGCTCAGTTAGTACACTGTAAACCATTTCACAGGGATACCATTATCCTGCCGGAATAAAGGGTCGTGGAAACCACAGGCAGGTATAAAAAAAAAAAATTGATTAAAAGGTTTTTAAAAGTTTCCAGTCTTAAATCAATTTTGCAAAAAAAAAAAAATTCTGTACTTGATGCCAGTTCTTAAAGCATACTGGATATTGCAAACGCAAAACATTTAGCATCCATCATGCAAATTGTGTCTTCCCTTTGGCTTGCTCTAGCAGTTTTCTGTGGACCCACTTCACTAAGGCCCCTTTCACACTGGGGGGCGTTTTTCAGGCGGTACAGCGCTAAAAATAGCGCCTGTATACCGCCTGAAAAAACCGGCCCCATTCACTCCAGTGTGAAAGCCGGCGGGCTTTCACACTGGAGCGGTGCGCTAGCAGGACCGCAACAAAAGTCGTGCTAGCAGCATCTTTGGAGCGGTGTATTTACCGCTCCTATACCGCTCCTTCCCATTGAAATCAATGGGAAACCGCGGGGATACCGCCCGCAAACCGCCGCTGCGGCGGCGCTTTGCGGAGGTTTTTAACCCTTTTGCGGCCGCTAGCGGGGGTTAAAACCACCCCGCTAGCGGCCGCATACCGCGGGTAAAACGATGGTAAAGCAGCGCTAAATATAGCGCTGCTTTACCGTCGCCGCCCCGCACCGCCCCAGTGTGAAAACGGGCCTATGTGTGTGCAGCCGGGCAATACAGCAGCTTATCCTTTCAGCCATCGCAAACTTATAATACAATCTACACTGTTGAACGACAGGCAAGGATGAGAAGGAGCACAATGTTATGCTTGTTACGCATACATAGTGTTGGACGTGGAAAGAGTAGGCGGATTACTAGACAGTGGTTTCAAGAGCACAGACCAGGTTGATGGGGACAGGGGCCTCTTCCCCCACAACCCGGGCCAGTGATTGTGGGGGTCTGTGGGTGAGGAGTTTATTGGAATCTGGAAGCCCCCTTTAACAAGAGCCTCCCCCATGTCCCTGGCCCCTGTAGGACAGAGTTTAGGGGATGTCAATAAGATGGGGAGGAGTTAGGCTGCATGCTTGGATCCACGGCAGCAGCGGAGTCTATACTTAGAGACCTTAACAGCAGATAAGATTCCTGTCATAGTGCACCAACACATTTTTTTTTTTTTTTTTTTTAAATATAGCATTTTATATGTGGAAAGCATTATGGGATCCCTGTATGCTTTGTCCCAGGTATGATATGTAGATACCTGCGCCACATCCAGATCACGAAATCAACCCCTAAAAAAGGTTTGACCTCCAAAATAGGTCCAACAAAAAAGGCGAGAACAAACTTTGGATGATTATAAGCACAGGGGTGGTTAACAAGTTGTAAAGACATATTGAAGATTGAGGCACAGAAGATATTTAGATGAATAGTGTATACATGGTTTGTGATGGTGGGCTATTTCCAAAGAAAGTTGAGAAAAGTGGAAGAATAAACGCTGGACTTGTAGGGTTATCTCACTGCTAATGCCATCTTGCTGTAAATGATCTGGTTCCCAGGCAGTTTTTACACCCCAGAGGATTTTCATGGTCTCCTTGGCTTGTAGTGTAACGTAGCAAAAATTGAGACTGAAGCACCACACCACTGCTAAGAGGCCCAGATACAACTTTATTCCAATAAAAGTCTGGGGGACAATCCAAAAAGGAAGCCAAGGCATTGGGGGGGGGGGGGGGGGGTCGAACCAAATCAGCTGCTGACAAGGCCTGTGCTTGCAACTACAGTAGAAATAACCTTAAAGTGACAGTAAATTATCACCTTGGAAAACAACCCAGTTTAAAAATAGAAATGAAAGGCAAAACATTTTTTGTATAGCTATAAAAAAGCATTATACCCTTTTTAATAAGTGTTGACATTCCCTCTGTTCTTAGCTGCACAAGAGTTTGGGAGGGGGAGCAGCAGCAGTACACTGATCTTCCTAATAAATGGCTGTGCAGTGGGTGAATATCAAGATAAGTCTGATCATTGGAGGAGAGCAGGCTGAGTTCCCAGCATAGCTAGAGAACTAACCACACTGTGCTCTGCTGCTTAGTGTGGTAAGTTTTTAGTAGGAAGACAAAAAGGGACTGTCAGGAACACCAGGGATTTCACACAAAAGCAGCAATACAAAGAATAGGATACGTTCTCATATAAGTACATGATACAGCAGGCACATATCAGGAATATGAAATGTTGGGTTAACAAATGCTTTAAAAAGGTTAATCTAACTTCTAGTCTATTCACAATGTTATCAATCAAGCCTTGATGAAGTGCAAAATTCGTTGGCTACTTCTGGGTTAGTCCCCCTGACTTATTGGAAAAAAAGTTGCATCTGGACCACTTGGCATGCCGCTTCAAATTTCAATTTTCACAAAAAAAGTACTTTGCATCTTGTGGAGATTATGTTGATTATTGTTAAGTGTATTAAAATCATCTATAAATCTATCAATGTGACAGTTGGGGTTGATTAACTAAAAGGTACTGCAAGTGCAGTTGTGCTAGATTTGAGGGGAAGCTCTGAAATGAGGGAAAGCTCTGCTAAATTTCTATCATCCAATCATGTGCAAGTAAAAATGCTGTTATTTAAAATGTTCGCTGCATGTTCCCCCACAGATCTAGAGCAACTGCACTTGCAGTGCACATATAATTTGCCCTTAGGAAAATCAACCTCATTGGGTTATTAATTTTGATTTTGTATATAAACAGATGAGTGCTAGCTTGCTGAAAAGAAATAGGTCTTTGCAGACCTGGACTGGAACAAAAACTAAGCCTGGGCATTTTAGACTGGGTAGCCCAATCCCTGGAGGAAGGGGGGGGGCAGGCGTTTGCGCATGTGGTCAGTGATGGGATATTGTGAGGCGAGACAGTCCCAGACCAGCACAAAGACAAGCCCAGACCACCCCCTTTCCCTGCCACTACAGAGCGGGACTTTGGCTGTAACACACTGGATCAGTTCAGTACACCTCACCTTCCTCCCTGTGCAGTCGTCACCGTGTTAGGAGAGAGGCTGCCGTTGTCCTTCAAGTGCAGGTATATCTCCAGCTGCTGGCCAGGGAGAAGTCTGTCCCTTGCAGGTGCTTCTCACCCGCCTTTTACTGAACATGCTAGTTTGCTGGCGCAAGCCCTGCTTTAGGCACGGCCGTACAGCGGGCGGTGAGCGGCGGCCACGGTCTGTTAGCCCTGTCCGTACAGCGGTCGCCACTTATCTACTGCTGTAGAGTACAGGCCGCTCTTATGACAGGCAGCTTGAGAGGATTGTTACAACACTTTTTCCTGATAATGCCTTTATCCTAAAAAATCCCCATAAAGCTGGCACCATGTCCAGACATCATCCAGGGTCAGTATCTGCTTTTTGGACTAAAATGCTGGCTCAGAGGTTGCAGTCAAATAGAATTCAATGTTTGTAGTGGTAGTATTTATGTTGTTAGCAACATATTGATGGAGACAAGGAACTCATTCTCACAACCGTGGTTGTGGGGGTCTGCGGGCAGGGGGCTAAGAAGGGGGCCCCTAGATCCCACCTCCCCCATGTAAATATCATGTACATCGTACCTTTACCCATTCACTAAAAAAAAAAAAAAAAAAAAAAAAAAAAAAAAAAAGTCTCACAAGGTAACAGTTTGACAATTCTTTTATTAAAAAATAAAAAAAAATTGTGTCCCACGATGTAAAGCCAATAATTACTGGCCCACCAGAACCCAAAAAAAAGTTTGTCGGGTGGCGTGATTGACAGCTCCCCCCATTTCCTGACCTGCCCGGATAACGGTCTGGAATGAATTTGAGGTGGACCCCATGCCGGATTTTTTTTGGCATGGTTTGCCCTTAAAATTCATACCAGACCTGTAGGGCCTGGTATGGACCCCACGCTGTTTTTTTTCACACTATTTTTACAATCAGCAGTTAGCGGGGAAGCCCGCTGACAGCTGATGAGTCATCAGTTAAGGACGCATCGACCAGCTTCCCGGCCGCTGCTTAACAACCAGCCATCTGTCAAACAACAAATGGCTACATCAACTGGTGGACCCGCCCCCTTGTGACATCCCCAGGTTGTTTGACAAATAACGGCAGCAAAACCCTGGTGGTAATTAGCACATGCTTTTTTTACTCTGGTCCATTTGTAAAATTGGACTTACGAGCTTTTTATGCAATATTTACTGGCACGGAAATTTTTGTTGGGGAAAATACAGAATATTTTCTTTTGGTGAACTGGACTTGGTTTATCACATGCAATAAAGTATGCAAAAAGGAGTAGCATGATGCCCTTATCGCATGCAGTAAACGTGAGTGAATTGATCCCCTTGATTATTTGTAGTGGCTATAGCCACTGGCAAATCGCATGCTAAAAATTTTACCCGTTGGTTGTACCCAAGTTGATCAGCCTGCCCATACAATCAACCTGCCCATAGATGGATCAAATTTCGGGCCAGTACCTGCTGGCTTAAATAAATGCTCTCTCTAGCCATCAGAAAACTACATTCTCTCAAGATGCTTGTAACCCACCACCCTCTGGTTCATGGTGACATATCAGAAATGTAATCAAAGGGACTTGTTGCTGAAAAGTCAATTTTAACAGCTAAAACTGCCAATAGATGTGCTATACAAAACAAAAATATATTGAATTCTGACTCCAGACACAATCAGTAATTCTGGAATTTGAAAGAAAACTGGTATTGCAGAGTAATTATTAGCCGATATAAAACTCCTGTGTACGGATGCAAATTGGTACCCTCCTGCACAATTACTTTACTTGGTTAATCTGGATAACATATGTTTTTCATGAACTAGTAGTTGAAGCTATTCTAATACTTTCCATTAGCACAGTACACATATTTACTTTGGACTAATTGCATTACTTTTCCTAAACTGTTAACCACTATTTACTTATCTGGATTTCTATAAATAAGTGTGGAGTTATGTATACGGTATTCACTTAGCCATGAATGAAAGCACAAACTTTAATGCTTATTGCTGAATGTGGGTTTTCTCACTTCACCATATGGAACCATTTCAGATACACGTGCATGCAAAATTGCTTATAGTTTTCAAATGCTTCACGCACACTCTACAAGCCAGATGGTTGCAGAATCAAGAAACAGATTGAAGGACAAGGGGGATTACCAATGTGAAAAAAAAAAAAAAGAAAAAAAAACACAAACACTAACTTTTACACTTTGAGGTTTGTTTAGGTAAAATAAAGCAATTTATCTTACTGAAAAATAGTATTTCAGGTACCATAGGGCGGGTTGGGAGACTAGCGCCCTTACCTGGATATTTTTCTGACAACAGGTTGAATGCAAAGCAGGAATTGCCAGTGTAACTCCAACAGAGAAAAGTATAGACCTATACAGTGTCTTGAAAAAGTAATCATACCCCCTTGAAATCTTCCACATTCTGTCATATTACAACCAAAAATGCAAATGTATTTCATTTGGATTTTATGAGATAGACCAACAAAAGTGGCACATAATTGTGAAGTGGAAGGAAAATGATAAAAATGGTTTTCAACGTTTTTTTACAAAAAAATATCGGAAAAGTGTGGCGTGCATTTGTATTTAGACCCCCCCCCCCCCCCCCCAAGTCAATACTTTGTAGAACCACCTTTCACTGTAATTACAGCTGCAGTCTTTTTGGGTATGACTCTACCAGCTTTGGACAACTAGAGTGAAATTTTTGCCCATGCTTCTTTGCAAAATAGGTCAAGCGCTGTCAGACTGGATGGAGAGCGTCTGAACAACAATTTAAGTTTTGCCACAGATTCTCAATTGGATTCAGGTCTGGGCCATTCTATCGTATGAATATGCTTTGATCTAAAACATTCCATTGTAACTGACTATGTTTAGGGTTTTTGCCCTGCTGGAAGGTAAACCTCCACCTTGATCTCATGTCTTTTGCAGACACCAACATGTTTTCTTCCAAGATTGGCCTGTATTTGGCTCCATCCACAACATGGTGCTGCAGTGCAGTGTTAGTTTTCTACCACACATAGCATTTTGCTTTTAAGCCAAAAAGTTTTTGGTCTCATCTGATCAGAGCACCTTCTTCCACGTTTGCTGTGTCCCCCACATGGCTTCTCACAAACTGCAAGTGGGACTTCTTATGGCTTTCTTCTTGCAACTCTTCGATAAAGTCCAGATTTGTGGAGTGCACGACTAATAGTTGTTCTGTGGATAGATTCTCCCACCTGAAATGTGGATCTCTGCAGCTCCTCCAGAGTTACCATGGGCCTCTTGGCAGCTTCTCTGATCAATGTTCCCCTTGCCTGGCCAGTCAGTTTAGGTGGACAGCCATGTCTTGGTAGGTTTGCATTTGGGTCACTCTTTCCATTTTCAGATGATATTGAACAGCCCTTCGTGAGATGTTCAAAGTTTGGGATAATTTTTCCTTTTTTACAACCTAACTCCGCTTTAAAAAACTTTACAACTTTAGCCATGACCTGTTTGGTGTGTTCCATTGGCCTTCATGATGCAGTTTGTTCACCAAGGTTCTCTAACAAACCTCGGAGGGCTTCACAGAACAGCTGTATTTAGAGAGATGAAATTACACACAGGTGGACTACTAATTAGGTGACTTCTAAAGGCAATTGGTCCCACTAGATTTTAGTTACGGGTATCAGAGTAAAGGGGGCTGAATGCAAATGCATGCCACACTTGTCAGATATTTATAAAAAAAATTTAAAACCGTTTATCATTTTCCTTTTACTTCACAATTATGTGCCACTATGTGTTGGTCTATCACATACAATTCCAATAAAATACATTTACATTTTTGGCCGCAACATGAGAAAATGAAAAAGTATTCAAACCCTTGACATTTTCCACAAGGCACTGTATGCTTCATGGATTACGTGAATGATGAGTCTCTGGAGTAAAGCCAAGAACACAAGTATACAGATAGTCTAGTCTATATACACTGCATTTACAATTATTAGGCAAGTTGTATTGTTGAGGATTAATTTCATTATTGAACTATAGTGCTATCGGTCAATTCAAAATGTTAATAAACCTCAAACCTAAATGTTTTAATTAAAGTGAGGTTTTGGCTTTTCTTAGGAGAATATCTATGTGTGCACAATTATTATGCAACTAAATGAAAATGAACTCAAAATTTACAAGCATTTGACATTCTAATAAAAAAAAAACAAAAAAAAAAAACACAATGATCAATATAGCCACCCCTCTTTTCAATAACAGTCATAAGCCATACATTAATGGAGTTTGTCAGTTTCTTGATCTGTTGACTATCAATTTTTTGTGCAGCAGCAACCACAGTCTCCCAGACAGTGTTGAGAGGTGTACAGTTTTCCTTCACTGTAAATCATCCCTTTAAGGACCCACAAGTTCTCAAAAGGGTTTAGGTCGGGTGATGAAAGGGGGCCATGTCATTCTTCTTTCATCTTTAAGGCCTCTACTGGCTAGCCACTCCGTGGAGTACTTTGATGCATCCGATGGAACATTTTCCTGCATAAAAATCATGGTTTTCTTGAAAGATGCAGACTTTTTCCTGTACCACTGCTTGAAGAAAGTGTCTTCTAAAAACTGGCAGTAGGTTTTGGGGTTGAGTTGGAGTCCATCTTCATGGTCCAACTAGCTCATCTTTGATAATACCAGCCCACACTAGTACCCCACCTTCACCTTGCTGGTGTCTGAGTCAAAGTGGAGCTCTGTGCCCATTACTGATCCAGCGATAGGCCCATCCATCTGGTCCGTCAAGAGTCACACATGTCTTCAAATATTTCTTGGCCCAGTCTTGAGGTTTCAACTTATGTGTCTTTTTCAGTGGTAGTCAGGTTTCAGCCTCTTGCCCTGGCCATGTCTCTGAGCACTGAACACCTTATACTTCTTTGCACTCCAGGTAGGTTACAGTTCTCGAATATGACAGCACTGGAGGAGAATAGGTTCCCGTTAGCTTCACGTTCGATTCTTCTCAAAACTTTGAGCATCAGGGGCTTGATAGGCTCACAATTATAAAATTGGATCAGCAGCTCTCAACAGAGTCTGTGGACAGGCGCACCCTTTGATCCATTATAAACCCTCCAGGGAAAGCACGCTGGATGCAGGACAGGCCAGTAGCTCGATTGCATATTGAGCAAGTTCTAGCCAGTGGTTCATCCTCAAGACCCAGTAACCCAGTGGATGCTCTGTTGGAAAGGTCTCCAAGTCAGCTCTTGCCCCAAGATATTGCTGCACCATATAATGCAGGCGCTGGCAATGGTTGCTTGAATCAGCCCTTGGGGCTGAGGACTGAAAAATTGTTTAAAGGCATCGGTCAACCGGCCACCTTCTCCACTGCTTTTCCTCTGACCAAATCCTCACAAACACATTGTCCATCACCAGGAATTGGTAATCTCCCAGGGTCTGGAAAGGTGTTACAAACTTTTCTTCATGGCCTCCTGAAGAGGTTTCATCCTCTGCAAAGGCAGGATGAGTTCTGAAACTTTACCCTTGTAACGTGGATCAGGAAGAATAACCAGCCAGTAATGATCCCTCTCCTTAAAACGAATCCCAGGGTTCTTTTGCAGGCTTAGCAGAATCAGGGAGCCCATGCAGCGCAAGTTTGCAAAGGCATGAGATTCGGAGTCCTCTGGGTCACTGAGGATGACATTGTCAGGAACTACCTCCTCCCAGCCACGTACAAATCCTTGGGTTCCTGGGAACTGAAAACCATCCCTTGAAGACTGCTGCGTGTTATCCGCCACATCCATGCTGACCAACCCTCCTCTTGTGTGTTTAGCGGCCCCACAGGAATGCCATCTGAATAAAGGGGGCCTTGGGAGGAAAGGAAGTCTGCCTCTTCCTCCCACTGTTCTGCCTCAAGTGCCCTGTCCATGATTCCACAAAGCCTGTGCTCCAGCAGGAAGACTAGAGGGATAGTATCACTGATACATACATTGTCGCTGCTCACCATCCTTGTGGCCTCCTCAAATGGTGACAAGACAGTGCATGCATCCCTAAATCTATAGCCACTGGTGTGGCAAAACAGCTCCCCTAAGCCTGTACTGGTGCCACACTCACACAGGTACTCATTTATGGCCCTCTGCTGTGTGTGCAGCTCCTGCAGCTTTGCCAATGTTGAGTTCCACCTGGGTGGTCATGTCACAAATGAGACAGTTGGTGGGCAGATCAAATTCCCATTGAAAAAAAGTCAGCCAGCCGAGCACTGGCATTGTATGACCACCAGAAATGGCCACAGACTTTTCTGGCCTGTCTCAGAAGTTCCCGTATACCTGGTCAAGAAAAGCTGCACCACCAAATTCAGGACATTCAAGTGACCCTGTCAGAGGGCAGAGAGAAGGTTGGTGCCATTGTCGCATACAACCATTCCTGGCTCAAGCTGCAGTGGCATCAACCATCTGAGCCTGCCCCTGCAGAGTCTACAATTACTGCCTCAGTGTGGCTCCTGTCCCCTAGGCAGTCTAACTAGCACTGCACGGCATCTTTTAGCCTGACTGCTTGAACTCTTACAGAGCACTGCTGGTTCAGTGGACAATTCTGCACAAGAGGCCATAGAGGAGGGGGTGGAGCACAGAGATGTGGCAGAATCACAACCAGCTTTTTGGAGGCATGGTGACGGAGCAAGCTCAAAACTGAACCCTGTCCTACAGCCTTCCCAGCTGCCAGCAGAGTTACCAAGTGCGTCATGAAGGAAAAGTAACATCCCTGACCATACCTGCTGGACCATGAAGTGGTAATATGAACCTTGCTGCTGACCGCTCTGTCCAACGAGGCCAAAACATTGCCTTCCACATGCCAGTAGAGAGCGGGAATGGCCAGCAGCAGAAAAAAAAAATAAAAAAAAAAAAGGACAAGCATGACCCACCTGCAGAGGATGCACCATGTCTGCCACTATTCAGTGTGGACAGAGGCTGCGTGCCCTCTTTTAGTGGCCTGCGAGCGTCTGCCTCTCCTTGGTGTTTTTTTTCAAACCACACTATTATATATTCTGTACACCACCTGAAGTGTATTAGAAGCTGTACATACTGCATTATATACAGTGTACACTGCCTGCACTGTATTATATACTCTACACCGGCTTGTGTTGCGTTTGAGATACAATATGATTTTTTTATTATTATAACACTGGAACAACATTCAGACACTCAAACTTCTCTAACAAATGTTGTTGGATACAATGGGAATGTAGATACCATTGTTGTATTCAATTGAGAGTTTGAATAGACCATTTTCTCTATAGCTACAGTAAACAGGTAAAGAAAGGGTCTCTCAAACTGAAAGAATGACTGTTGGGTGTGATAGAAAACAACCTGAGCTACATAAAAGGTTGCCAGGCTGGAAGCCACTCATAAATGGATTAACACCAAAACAGGAGGAACAATCTAATCAGCGAAGAAGTTGCCTGATCTCCAGAAGCCTCATTGTCAGAGATCACAAACACAGTAACTGGAGCCAAGTAACTTAAAGAGGTGGTCAACCCGCACCAAAAATATTAAAAGTCAGCAGCTACAAATACTGCAGCTGCTGACTGTTAATAAATGGACACTTACCTGTTCCAGGTTCCAGCGGTGTTGGCAGAAGATGACGAGCAACCGCTAGTTTCTCGGCTGCCCCGCTGCCATCCTCTGTCAGGGAATCAGGAAGCAAAGCTTGCGGCTTCACTGCCCGGTTCCGTACTGCGCATGCGCGAGTCGCGCTGCGCGTCTTTATTGGTCACCGTTGTGTCATGGGAACTGTGCGTTTCCCAAGACACAACGGGAACCCTCGGATATGGGCGGGGCAGATACCTGTATTATATAGGTATCTGCACCCCCAATCCCCCCTGAAAGGTGCCAATTGTGGCACCGGAGTCGGGAGGAATTCGATAAGCGCAAGTTCCACTTTAGGGTGGAACTCCGCTTTAAGTGCATTTCTACTGTTACAGACCATAGGCTGTTTATTTGCATTGTTGCTTGTTATAGATATCCGTCAGTCTTACACCGTATTCCTAATATTGTAAAAGTTTTGTATGTACAGCATTTTTGTATAGTAATCGCACATTTAAAACACTGCAGAGGTCTCAGCTTCCTTGCTTATACCACAAAGCAACCTTGCTAGATAGACGCAAGCCAAACTATTGGGGTCTCGTGCCAGGATTGTGCTAAAGTTCAACTGAAGCAGACCTATTTCTCTGTGGGGTGTTGTGTAGCTTGTGCTAGGTAAAAATGCTGTGTAAGCCATTTAGGAAAAGCAAGGCTGCAGAGGGTTCTGGTGGCCAGAAGGAAGTGTGCAGCTTACCCATCTGGGCCAGAGACAATGAGTGTGAGCCTCTTGCTAAAAAATGTGTAAAGTATGCTTCTCCCTTGAAGCTGACTTGGGGTGATAGTCTCAGATCATTTTGTAGATTTTAGCCTTAAGGGGTTGGATTTAAGTAAACAAAAAGAGAAGAGCAGTGTCCACAGTGAGTTAGTACTTGCTTCATGCCATTTATAAGGAATTACATAGAAGGGAGAAAGCCAAGGCAGAAGTTAAAGGTATTAAAAGACCAGCTAGCAGTTTCTTCAGAGTGTGTTGGTGCAACTGCTAGTAGGGATGATTTGCAAGAGCGGTGTGCAGCCCTCATGACCAAATCAATGCCTTAAGGAAAAGGAAGGGGCATAAACCTGTTAGTAAAGCCAGGGTATGTGCCATTGTCACATTCCAAAACTGGGATTGTGAGGATGTGCTCTCCTCAAATGATAGTGAGGATGAGGAGATAGTTTAATATTTGTGATTATGATCTGCTAATGGGAAAGAAAAAGTACGCCAGACCTCTCATTACTAAGCATAGAAAAAGGCAACATGATAGAGGAGGATATGGCAGATGGGGAAGTGCATTATCGCAACCCCAGAGATGATGAATTTGAAGTATGGAATTTACACAAACTGAACTCCATGAGCTGGCAAAACAATACAAAGATCTGGGGAGCCCCTATTGAGTTGGCTCCTACACTTGTGGGATGAAGGGGCGGACAGTGTTTTGTCAGGTAAGGAAGCAGTGGCTAAGGGAGTGTTAACATTTTTGCAGGCAATGTGAAAAGCCAGAGTCAGAGTTTAGTGTGAATATATATACATACATACACACATTATATATATATATATATATATATATATATATATATATATATATATATATATATATATATATATATATATATATATATATATATATATATATATATATATATATATATATATATATCAGAAAACAAAGATATTACAAAATATATATGGATGTTCAACATGGCACCCCATGGCAAAGAACTTCCTGAGGATCTGAAAAAAAGAATTGTTGCTCTACATAAAGATGGCCTAGGGTATAAGAAGATTGCCAAGACCCTGAAACTGAGCTGCAGCACAGTGGCCAAGACCATACAGCAGTTTAACAGGACAGATCCACTCAGAACAGGCCTCACCATGGTCGACCAAAGAAGTTGAGTGCACATGCTCAGCATCATATCCAGAGCTTGTCTTCGGGAAATAGATGTACGAGTGCTGCCAGCATTGCTGCAGAGGTTGAAGGGGTGGGGGGGTCAGCTTGTCAGAGCTCAGACCATACGCTGCACACTGCATCAAATTGGTCTGCATGGCTGGTGTCCCAAAAGGAAGCCTCTTCTAAAAAAGATGCACAAGAAAGCCCACAAACTGTTTGCTTTAGACAAGCAGCCTAAGGACATGGATTACTGGAACCATGTCCTGTGGTCTGAGGAGACCAAGATATACTTATTTGGTTCTGATGGTGTCAAGCGTGAGTGGCGGCAACCAAGTGAGGAGTACAAAGACAAGTGTCTCTTGTCTACAGTCAAGCATGGTGGTGGGAGAGTCATGGTCTGGGGCTGCATGAGTGCTGCCAGCACCGAGGAGCTACAGTTCATTGAGGGAACCATGAATGCCAACATGTACTGTGACATAAAAAAAAAAAAAAAAAAAAATGTGAAGAATACTGCGCTGTCCCAAAATTTACTATGAATAATATCCCATAACATTGATTATAGAAAAAATTGTGAAAAAATAAAAAAATAAAAACCAAATAAAAACTAAAAATTAAACAGGCTGCTGCAGTTGTAAATGTGAGATACCCACACCAACAAGACCAATATAAAATGAACAACTGCGCTGCAAATAATTGTGCACTGGTGACACAGATTAATATAAACCAACATACATTAGAGTTGACACAGTAATTTTACACCTCCTTGTAACTTAATAGTATCAAGTTCAATGAAGTCCGTGATAACATAAAACAATCGTGTAGAACCAGAAAAATGAAAAAAACAATCAATAGTGATCGATTGTTCTTATAAAGATCAATGTGATTTGTGGAAAACACAATAAACATATAAAAAGTTCCAGAGACTCCACAGTGCTCTCATTCAATAGACAGCAGCTCAAAGGGTGATCCAGATGGAAACAAGAAAACACCTCCACCGTCCAGTCACACTGACCCTTACCGGATTGTGCGACCCCCTGTCACAGAGGTCACACTAGCTTGTGGCTTTAATCCCGGCCAGGGAAATCCAGAGACTTTACCAGGTTGCTCAGAATGGATGGTGTGGGCTCAGATAAGGTCAAACAGGGAACATGGAACGAAAGAGACAGTCCATAGTGTACCTCTGTATACAGTTTATTAAAAATTAAAAAATTATTGCACTTACAAGATCGCAAATAGATAAAAGCATTTGTAATAGCCGGCCGGCTCGATTTCGCTGCCCGTTTGCTTCCGGGATCTGCGTGGTTCGTATGGTGACGTCAGCACGCCGCTCCTCCCTACGCCGTTTCGTCACAACTGACGTCTTCCGTGCCCCTGGAAGACGTCAGTTGTGACGAAACGGCGTAGGGAGGAGCGGCGTGCTGACGTCACCATACGAACCACGCAGATCCCGGAAGCAAACGGGCAGCGAAATCGAGCCGGCCGGCTATTACAAATGCTTTTATCTATTTGCGATCTTGTAAGTGCAATAATTTTTTAATTTTTAATAAACTGTATACAGAGGTACACTATGGACTGTCTCTTTCGTTCCATGTTCCCTGTTTGACCTTATCTGAGCCCACACCATCCATTCTGAGCAACCTGGTAAAGTCTCTGGATTTCCCTGGCCGGGATTAAAGCCACAAGCTAGTGTGACCTCTGTGACAGGGGGTCGCACAATCCGGTAAGGGTCAGTGTGACTGGACGGTGGAGGTGTTTTCTTGTTTCCATCTGGATCACCCTTTGAGCTGCTGTCTATTGAATGAGAGCACTGTGGAGTCTCTGGAACTTTTTATATGTTTATTGTGTTTTCCACAAATCACATTGATCTTTATAAGAACAATCGATCACTATTGATTGTTTTTTTCATTTTTCTGGTTCTACACGATTGTTTTATGTTATCACGGACTTCATTGAACTTGATACTATTAAGTTACAAGGAGGTGTAAAATTACTGTGTCAACTCTAATGTATGTTGGTTTATATTAATCTGTGTCACCAGTGCACAATTATTTGCAGCGCAGTTGTTCATTTTATATGTACTGTGACATACTGGGGCAGAGCATGATCCCCTCCCTTCCGAGACTGGGCTGCAGGGCAGTATTCCAACATAACGACCCCAAACACACCTCCAAGGACGACCACTGCCTTGCTAAAGAAGCCGAGGCTAAAAGGTGATGGACTGAATTAAATAAAATTGTTGGGACTTTATACGGAGACAACTGCTACAGAGTTCGTATGTCTCCACCCCTGAATCATATAGAAAGAAAACAAAAAAAAAAAAAAAAAAAGGAGGGGAGAGGGGAATGGTGGGACTTTATATGAAGCACAACACCAGAACCAAATGAAGCAATTGGTAGATACTATTTAATGGTGCACATGGATGCAGGAACATTTATATGCATTTATTATGTTATTACATGTAATTTACTGTCCCACATGCATCCATGTACACCATTAAATAGTAAGTACCAATTGATTAATTTGGTTCTGGTGTTGTGCTTCATATAAAGTCCCACATTTCCCCTCTCCCCTCTTTTTCCCCAAAGGTAATGGACTGGACAAGCATGTTTCCAGACCTAAACCCTATTGAGCATCTGTGGGGCATCCTCAAATGGAAGGTGGAGGAGCGCAAGGTCTCCAACATCCACCAGCTCCATGATGTCATCATGGAGGAGTGTAAGAGGACTATAATGGTGGCCGCACAAAATATTGACACTTGGGCCCAATTTGGACATTTTCACTTAGGGGTGTACTCACTTTCGTTGCCAGCGGTTTAGACATTAATGACTGTTGAGTTATTTTCAAGGGACAGCAAATTTACACTGTTATACAAGCTGTACACTCACTACTTTACATTGTAGCAAAGTGTAATTTCTTCAGTGTGGTCGCATAAAAACATAATAAATTATATATATATATATATATATATATATATATATATATATATATATATATATATATATATATATATATATATATATATATATATATATATATATATATATATATATATATACACACATACACACACACATACACACACACATATTTATACACACATATATACATACACACACACACACATACACACACTAGGTTCCACGGTGAGTGTAAAAAGCACGCTTTACTGCATATACAATATACAGACTGATTTTACTGTGGGTTTAGTAACACATTAAAGCTCTAAACCCAAAGGTTTAGGAGATACTTTTAGCTCTGAAAATGATGTCATAGGAAAAAATAAAACACTTACACTCTAAGGCTTCATGTACATGGGACGTTGTTTAACCTTTCCTGAATGATTTCAAATTTGACAGCTAGAAACCGGCATCGAAAGAAACTTCAGTTTAGCCGCTTAAACTAAACGCTGCCAATCGCGAGGTTACTGCGCTTACAGGCTGTTAGAGGCATTTGACGTTTCAAATGCCTCTGAACGTCTGACTGAACTCTGCATTCCAAAAAATGCTTCTAAATTCAACTGCCTAGTAACTACTATAAACGACCCTGTGTACATGTACCGATAAGATAACAGAGGAGAGTTCAGGGGCAGCTGAAAAAAAAAAAAATGCCCAACTGCTCTTAGATGTCCGTTAACCAGCAGCAGTCTACATGAAGCCTAATAGTTCAACTGCACAGTGCATTTTATTTTTGGTTGCAGTTGTTATTTTTGCTAACTACTACTAAACCTTTGTATGCCATTATAATATACGTGTTTATTTAATTTATAATTACCAGTCAAGCTTTTGCCAGTGTCAGGATAAACATAATAGTCCTAAAGCAACAACATTAAAGATTAGCTATGGCAGCTAAGCCATCATCCCTGATGCATTTCCTCTGCTGATCACTACTATGTAGCTTGATTAAACCGTATGCTCATGTACTCCCCTCTAGGTCCCCCATAAGCCAAAACAGGTCCACAGGCAGCTGTAGATCTACACCAGGGGTCTCAAACTGGCGGCCCTCCAGCTGTTGCGAAACTACAAGTCCCATCATGCCTCTGCCTGTGGAAGTCATGCTTGTAACTGTCAGCCTTGCAATGCCTCATGGGACTTGTAGTTTCGCAACAGCTGGAGGGCCGCCAGTTTGAGACCCCTGATCTACACAAATATCAATTGTTCCTCAAAGTTCAGCTCAAGCAAGCGCCTTCCTGTGCCGCGAGACTCGATTGGTACTTTGTGAGCCTAATTGACCATTACGAGTCTCTGGAAAGGATAGGGATGTGGCAAAGCAGGATACTTACAAAAAACATTGAGATTGAAGTTTAGCCATCTACATCGCTGCATCTACTGGTCATTTTGACTTAGTTTCTTATTTACACATGCCTGCAGGCTTAATCTTAATCTGTTTTAGTGTGCAAGCTGGTATTCATTCTGTGACGGTGATGGAGTGCCTTGCACTTTATTGAAATGTCAAAGTGACATCTTGATAAAGTCCATCTAGCACTGACATCAGGTGAGCTCTGGTGCACCATACATCAAATATCAGCATTATAGTGTAAATGGGACACACAGGAAACAGGCGTTTTCGTTTCACCCTTGCAGTGCACTGGCATAGATCATGTGCGGAAAGACACCAGTCACCTCACATTGTGTGAACAGACCCTACAAGTAACCCATGCTTAACAGTTGTTAAAGCAACAGTGTGGCACTTAAGGACACATAGAACTAGGTTCCAACGAAGCACAAACCTCGGTGAAACCATATTAAAAATTGAATATCAAAACATGAATACAATTATTATGGAATGTGTAGGACAGGGATCATGGAAAGTTTCTTTCAGAAACAAATCTACTTGTATAAAAACGCAGGGACGGAGCTTACATAATATTTATTGTTCCTGTAAGGGAGAGAGCAGTCCCAGTTACCATTCAACCAACAGCTTTAACATGGTTCTACATTTGAAGTTTATCATAATTAATCACTGATCTGCTCTGAACTGTTTATGTAGTGGAACAGTGTATTTCATCAACTCCTATATCTAACACAGACAAAAGGAGTTATAAAAAAAAAAAATACAGGCCTTACATAAGCAGAAGTATGAAAGATTAGCATAGAATAATACAGAAGGTGCAAAAAATAAGGTCTGCATTTCTTCACACGATGATCTGTGTATTATACTCCCATCAGTTTTTTGTTTTGCATAAGTTACTATAGTAATGACAAGTACACAAACTTGAGACAAGACAGGCCCAGGCTATACGTATATCATTTAAATAATTAAACATTCTGAAAGTTACAGAATGCCTCAGATTTCTGTGTTCTATAAAGCATATTGAGAATATGTCAAAGTTTGTTTACCAGGCACCTTTCTTTAACTCTAGAACTAGCCATAGCTTTGACTCCTGTATGATCTGACCATTACTTGCACAGCATACAATTATAAGTGTGTTTGAGTTCCCACATTTTTAAAACTATTTTGTACCAAGTTGAACTACCATTTTAAATCGAAAAAAATGACAAATGCTAGCCCATATCTTCTCTGTTAATTTTAAAACTCAAGAATCCTCCTACAGGATTTCTATCAAGATCCCGAACAGATTATTTCTGCATATTCCTGATGGTATCCAATCTTAGGAGGGTTGTGGACAGAAGGGTACCTTGTTACAGTTTTGGTGGGACTGCCCCATTCTCTCTCTTTTTTTGCGTGGATGTCCGTAATCTTAAGGTGACAACACCAGATTGCAGATGACTGCTCCCTATGCCATTTAATGACACAGTCTGTGGGGGTCTTACAAATGCTAGTTCATGTCTCATTATGATCCATTGGAAGTCCCCGGTTGAAACCAGTCAAAACGAGTGGTTACTGAAGGTACAAGATATAATAGAAGCTAAGAAGTGGAGGCATTAGTGTTATGCTACAATATTTGGGCCTTAAAGGTTAAAATTTCCTTTCTCCAACTTGTACAAGCAATTAAAAAAACGCACTAACCACCTGCTGCCCGCCCACTGTCATATGATGGCGAGACGAAGCAGCTCTTGTTCTGGGCTGCCGTCATGACGCGATTTCCTTCGCAGCCAGTAGGGGGCGCGCGCTGGGGACCCGATGCGTGTACCCGGCGGCCACGATGTCCGCCGGGCACCCGCAATTGCCCAGTAACTGAGCAGGACCATGGATCTGTGTGTGTAAACACACAGATCCACGACCTGTCAGAGGAGAGGAGACGGATGGGGTGTCCCTTGTACATAGGGACACCGATCGGTCACCTCCACCAATCAGTCCCCTCCCCCCACAGTTAGAATCACTCCCAGGAGACACATTTAACCCCTCGATCACCCCCTAGTTTTAACCGCTTCCCTGCCAGTCACATTTACATAGTAATCAATGCTTTTATATAGCACGGATCGCTGTATAAATGTGAATGGTCCCAAAAATGTGTCAAAAGTGTCCGATATGTCCACTGCAATATCGCAGTCACGATATAAAAAAAAAAAAAAAAAAGCAGAACCATTACTAGTAAAAAATAAATAAATAAAAAAATGCTATAAATCCATACCCTATTTTGTAGACGCTATAACTTTTGCGCAAACTAATTCATATACGCTTATTGCGGTTTTTTTTAACCAAAAATATGTAGAATACTTAAAAATCGGCCTAAACTGAGGAAAAAATTTGTTTAAAAAATAAAAGATATTTGTTATAGCAAAAAAAATTTGTTTTTTTCAAACTTGTCACTCTTTTGTTTTTTATAGCGCAAGGAATAAAAACCGCAGAGGTGATCAAAAACCACCAAAAAAAAGCTCTATTTGTGGGGGAAAAAAAATTATAAAGGTCATTTGGGTACATTGTCAAAGTGCGACAGCACTGAAAGCTGAAAATGGCTTGGGCAGGAAGGGAATGTTCGTGCCTGGTAGGCAAGTGGTTAATGAGGTTTACTCACATATTTACTTTATACTGAAGCTGGTCTACCAGGAAACTGTTAGATTATACAGTGTCTGTTGATATATTTTTTCACTTTATTCTTAGGAAAGGGATGATTTAATCCCCCCCCCCCCCCCCCATTTTTTTTGTTTACTTTTTTGGCAACTTACTATAGTGAATATAAAGAGTCTAACAAAGAAAAAAAAGGCACCTCTAGGTGCAGAATTAAAAACTATTAATATCCCCAAAAAGGGTTAAAAAGCACTTGCAAGATCTGCAGTAGAAGGGAGCATATCATATGTTCATAAAGCAGGTGATCCGGCATCAGGGAGGTCCCCAGTATGTTACAAATTTCTGGGATTTCCGTTCCTCGTTGACTCGGACAGCGTGATCGCCTTACCCGTGTCTTCTGAGTCCTTGGCGTCCATCTGCTGGCCACTCTAGGATCTTCCGCTGCTGTATATTGACATCGCTGGAAATTTATAAAACATACTGGGGACCTCCATGATGCTGGATCACCTGCTTTATGAACATATAATATGCTCCCTTCTACTGCAGAAGTTGTAGGTGTTTTTAACCCTTTTTGGGGATATTAAAAGTTATTAATTCTGCACTTAGAGGTGCCTTTTTTCTTTGTTTTTCTTTTATCAGAGATTGCTCCTCTCTGAGTGCAGCTTTAAGTGTTGAAGATAACAACATCGGAATACCTTGTCCAATATAGACCTCTGCCTGGTCCCGATATTCACAGCACCATTACATACACGTTTTAATATAAAAAGTCTGCACAGTCTGTTAAAAATGTCCGGTTTCTGTGATGCAAAAAAATGACAAAAATCATTTTAGAACTTGCTTCCCTCCACCCAATAGATTTCAGCTTGTTCATTTGAGCTGTACAATTTATAGGTCACATTAAAAAGGTGGGAAAAGTTCTGAAATGATTTACCTTGGTCTAATTTTTTTTTACATCACAGAAACCGGACAAAACAGGGGTGTGTAGACAATCTATCCACTTTACATCCCCATTTTCTGTACCCTTCCCTAATGCCCCTTTCCATACCCAGCTCCTCCTTTTCTTTACATACCCCTTGGAAGTCCCTACAATTATTGATGCGTTATCCGCATTTTCCTGTAAATCGATTGTTGGTGCAATCTCCTCATCTAAAATTGTAGGCCTCTGAAGATGTGTTACAGATAACCCAAGCAATCAACATTGGGAAGGTTAGCATTTTCTTTTTAAAACATGTGAAAATAAAGATGTTGCATAAAAAAAAAAAAAAAAAAAAAATAAAAAAAAATCAAAGATAAAATTGTTTGGAAATATACCATAAACTTAAAATAGATTTGCTCATTATGATCCAATTCTAGTTTTAAGATGTTGCTGCACTTTGCGTGGCCACAGGTACGCCATTTTCTACAGTCCTCCATTAAAGCGGTTGTAAACCACTGGACAATTTCTTTGTACCTGCAAGGTAAAAAGCATAATGTGCCAGTATCCATTGCATATTAGCACATTATGTGAAACTTGCCTTAGAATGAACCCCTCCCATGCCGAGATGACAGCACTTTAGGCGCTCTCATCTTCACCCGTCTTGCTGCAGGGTTTGCAGACTCTAGATCCGTGACTGGCCGGAGCCACAATTTTGTCACTCCTGTGCATGAACACGAGAGCCATCATTCACAGCACGGGTTCTGAAGAAATGGCATAAGTGGCCATTCCTTCAGAGCACATGCGCCAGTGAGGTCACTGGCTGAGAACACACTAAATATCTCCTAAAAGGTGCATGTTTAGGAGATATTTACACTACCTGTAGGTAAGCCTCATTATAGGCTTACCTACAGGTAAAAGCAAAAGATGGGAGGTTTACTTCCACTTTAAGTGAATTGCATAAATCTGATGGAAAAATCTAACCCATGCAAGCATGAACTGCCAGTCTGACCACTACTGAATTTGCTAGGTCTGACCAGTAAACAAGCATTTGAGTTTTTGCAGACTGCATCCTTGCAAAGGGAAAAACAAAAAAAAAAAAAAAAAAAACTGACGATTCCTCAAATTATGTTAATTTCCCATCTGAGCTCTGGAAAGCTTAGGCACATGGCACAGAAAGGCCCGAGCAGATATTTAGTCCAGGACTGTGTCGTTATGGTTATGTTTAACTATAAAGACACAGGTCTTTATAGTTATTTTTAACTGCAGTCAACATTAGAATTCATACATTAAACTGAATGGCTAAAGAATCCTTAACTCCAAAAGCAGTTTTATCTATTTGGGAAAGCATTGCCAAAAAAATTACTTAAATATTAAGAAATACACAGAGACAACACATACTTTAAGAACATTCATGAATAAATTAACAGTTTTTGGCACAGCTTTACACAAAGACACCTTGTGGTTATCATTAGTATTGCTAGCTTTCAATATTTTGAAGGATGTAAATTTAAAATGCATTTTCAGTATACATGGCATCATGCTTTCCTGTCGTACCAGGAGATTCTAACATTAACAGAACCTTTTATATCAGGCTTGAAATTCTAAGTTACTGCCTTGAAATTTTCAGCAGCATAGTCAGCTTGCTATATGCCGTTAGCGGCTTATCTGATAGACCTAATTGGCAGTCCAATAGTCAAATGAAAAATGCACACAGAAGACTGCTGTAGTGGCTTAGCATTGTCAGCCTGCAAAAGAAAGTGAGGTTACTGGCAAAATCTCCAAGTTGGAAACATTGTAACAGATTCACAAAAAACACAAACTTTGCCTAAAGTGATATTAAAAGCAACTTCACTTTTGTTGAGACAACATTCTTTTTTGGGTGATCTTTTGTACATCGCATAGGATTTTAACAAACTGTTGTAGATTCCTACCTTTTTAATATTCTGAAATAGCGGTTTTGTCTGTGTCCAAGAGCAAAGTGAATGGGAGTGATCATATATATTATTCAGGATTTATACAGCTCCAACAGTTTACGCAGTGCCTTACAATATAAAAAGGAGACAATACAGTTCTAATAATACAATAAAATACAAGAGGATTAAGAGGGACCTGCTCAGAAGCGCTTACAATATAAAAGGGTGGGGCAGGTGGTACAAAAAGGTTGTAACTGTGGGGAATGATCTGATGGAAGTGGTAAAAGAATTATTGGAGGCGCGATATCTCTTCAGGGAAGCCTGCGTTTTCAGGGATCGCCTGAAGGTAACAAGAGTAGTGGATAGCCGGACAGGTTGAGGTAGCGAGTTCCAGAGTATGGGAGAGGCTCTGGAGAAATCCTGGAGACGAGCATGGGAGGAGACGAGAGAGAGCTTGAGAGTAGGAGGT
The DNA here is from genome assembly GCA_028564925.1 of Lithobates sylvaticus. NCBI lineage: Eukaryota > Metazoa > Chordata > Amphibia > Anura > Ranidae > Lithobates > Lithobates sylvaticus. The sequence continues at coordinate 95,323,357 of CM053036.1, forward strand.
CTTAAGAGTGGAAAGGACGATTTGGGAGATATTTAGAGACAAGATCAGTGATGTAGCTTGGGGCAGACTTCTGAAAAGCCATAAACCAATCACACAAGCAAGAAAATACATTTTGGGAATGCCTGTGTACAGAATACCTCCAGGTTGCCATATTGCATTTTATATAAAATTACAGCTCTGCAGACTGAAAAGGTAATTTTCTAGAGAATATGAACATCAAACATTTTTCACTCATGGTTAGTGTTTAGCTGAAGCCATTTATCATCAATTAACTGTTTACTCTTGACCCAGATGAAAAGTTTACATACCCTGGTAATTTTGGCCTGATAACATGCACACAAGTTAACACAAAGGGATTTGAATGGCTATTAAAAAAGGTAACCTTCCTCACAAATGATTTGTTTGCTTGTAGTGTGTGTATGATAGAGATAGAGATGATAGAGATGATAGAGATATATATATATATATAAATTGTCAATGAGTTTCTGGACCCTTGCACCTTCCAGCGCTGCACTAACATTTCTGGATTCTGAGTCATGGAGAAAGCAGAAGAGCTGTCAAAAGGATCTGTGGGAAAAGGTAGTTGAACTGTATAAAACAGGAAAGGGATATAAAAATATATCCACGGAATTGGGAATGCCAATCACCAGTGTTCCAAAAGGAATTAAGAAGTGGAAAATTAGGGGTTCTGTTGAAACCAAAGCACGGTTAGGTAGACCAACTAAAATTTCAGCCACAATTGCAGATGCAAAGAAAAAGCCACAAATCACTGCAGGTGAAATCCAGGACCTCTGAAAACATGTGGTGTGTCCTTTTCAAGATACACAATAAGGAGGCACTTAAAGATGGGCTGCATGGTAGAGTCGCCAGAAGAAAGCCCTTACTATGCAAATGCCACAGAGTTGTGTCTCCCTATGCTGTGAGCATCAATAGCAACACACAGTCCAATAGTCTAGGATGGCAAGGCAATTCCCTGGCTCCCCCGTCTCCCCTCCAAGGTAACAGACAAACTTAAGGCTGTATTGTCTGCTGTTAACACTTTCCTGTGAAGACCAGATATTCAGGGAAGCAGCAATAAGAGCAGGAGCCAGCACCATTGAAAGATGTATACTGCAAGTGCTGAACAAAAAAAGTTTACTGGGGAATGTTTATTTCATTGTACTCAATGGGTAAAACTTAAGCTGAGAGTTTATTCCACTTTAAGTGAGGCATGAGAAAGTTAAAAATGGACAAACAAAAAGAAAAAAAAAAACCTTAGTTAGACTTACCGGTGACGGTATTTCTACGAGCCTTTCAGGACAGCACCTTGGAGAGAGCGCAGCTCCGCCTTTACCCAGGAAACACTGCGTGACAACGCCCCTTTTTAAGATCAGCTGCTTCCACCATGCCTTCAGTTGTTATCGAGAAATCCTCCGACATGCTGGAAAATATAAGTAGACAGTTACCAAGCCCTATAATTATACATTATACATCATAACCTAGGGAGGGAAGTAGGCTGCTGTCCTGAAAGGCTCGTAGAAATACCGTCACCGGTAAGTCTAACTAAGGTTTTCTCTCTTCGCCTTTCAGGACAGCACCTTGGAGAGGATAACCAAGAAACTTACTTCAGGGTGGGACCACTGCCTGCAAAACCTTTCTCCCGAAGGATTGGTCTGAGGCTGAAAGCAGATCCAAGCGGTAGTGTTTTATGAAAGTTGAAAAACTGGACCATATGGCAGCCTTACAAATTTGTTCAGGCGATGCTCCGGCCTTTTCTGCCCATGATGCCGCTACTGCTCTGGTTGAATGAGGCAAGATTCCTTCTGGAGGCTCCAAACCTAGAGAGGTGTATGCTTCTTTAATGGCTTGCTTTAACCATCTTCCAAGGGTGTTTTTGGAAGCTTTACATCCCTTGTGAGCGCCCTCCATTAAAACAAACAATGAGGATGATTTTCTAAAGTCCTTTGTTATTTCCAGATACCTAAGAAGACATCTCCTGACATCCAGGGTATGGAAGGCTTCTTCTCCTGGCCCCGAAGGTGAGGGGCAAAATGTAGGGAGAATGATCTCCTGTGCCCGATGAAAAGCAGAGCTTACTTTTGGTAGGAAGGCTGGGTCTGTCTTTAGAACTATCCTGTCTGGTAGGCACCTCATGAATGGCTCTTTGATTGATAGAGCTTGTAACTCACTGACTCTACGAGCTGATGTTACTGCCACTAACAACACAGTTTTAAACGTTAAAAACTTAAGTGAGGATCCTTCTATTGGCTCGAACGGAAGCTTTGTTAGCCCTTGAAGAACCAAAGATAAATCCCATTTGGGAAAAATGATCACCGGCTTAGGCTTTACTTTAGCCATAGCTCTGAAAAAACGAATTATTAAAGGCTCCCCTGACAGGGTTCTTTCCAAAAAAACTGATAAGGCCGCTACTTGCGTTTTGAGCGTACTTGCTGCTAGGCCTTTCTCCAATCCGTCTTGAAGAAACTCTAGAACTGAAATTGTACTAGACAAACTAAAGTCTTTCCTGGAACACCATGTATTATAAACTTTCCAGACCTTAAAATAAATGTCTCTTGTCACCTTCTTCCTACTTGCAAGAAGGGTAGTAATGAGTTTTTCTGATAGTCCCTTTTGTCTTAGGATTTGTTCTTCAGAAACCAAGCTGCTAGGTTGAGAAACGCTGGATCTGGATGAAGAAACTTGCCCTGACTCAGTAGATCTGACCTGTTTGGTAACTTCCAAGGAGGTTTTGCTGAGAGGTTCATAAGGGTTGCAAACCACGGCCTTTTTGGCCAATAAGGAGCTATCAGAATTAGTTCCGTGGATTCTAGTCTGAATTTTGCTAGTACCCTTGGAATTAGTGGAAATGGGGGAAAAGCGTAGGACAGCTGGAAGTCCCATCTGTGAGCCAGAGCATCTAACCCCAGAGCTTGATCCTGTCTCTGAAGGGAGAAGAAAACTGGTACCTTCGCGTTTTCCTGACTTGCGAATAGGTCCACCTGAGGAACACCCCAACTCTTGGCTATTGTCTTGAATAGATCCTGATTCAGAGACCACTCTGCTTCTCTTACTTCCCTCCTGCTGAGGAGATCTGCCAAGGTGTTTTCCGTCCCTTTTAAGTGTACTGCCGATAGGGAGGCCAAGTTGTTCTCTGCCCATCTCAGTATCTGGCAGGCTAAATCCAACAGAGTTCTGCTTTTTGTGCCCCCTTGCTTTGTTATGTATAACACTGCCGTCATATTGTCCGTCAAGACTTGGACATGCTGATTCTTTAGAAGTTCCTGGAAGGACAGAAGACTCAGATGAATAGCCTTCAACTCTCTCCAGTTCGATGACCTTCTTGCTTCTGGCTTGGACCAAACCCCCTGAATAGTTTGTTCTTCCAGGTGGGCTCCCCACCCCCATGCGCTGGCATCTGTGGTCAGTCTTTGGGTTACTGGGAATGACCAGTGAAGACCTTTTGAGATGTTTCTCTGGTTCCTCCACCACCAGAGTGATCTTTTTGCTCTTACCCCTATGACAAACTTTTTCTCCAGCGATTCCTGGTAGGACCAATTTGTCAAAATGTCTGCCTGCAGCGGACGAGCATGCAGTCTGGCCCACTGTACTGCAGGGATTGCTGCTGTCAGCAGACCCAGGGCTGACATAGCTTGTCTTACTGAGAACCTTGAATTGGACTGAAGTACCCTCAGAGCCGACTGCATCTTTTCTATCTTTTCTTGGGGCAGAAATATTTTCTGTTCTACTGAGTCCATTTCGTACCCCAGGAACTTTGCTCTTTGAGCTGGTATTAGGTTGGACTTCTGAATGTTGAGAAGCCAACCCAGACCTCTTAGATGTGCTTGAGTCACCTGAAGGTTGATTTCCACCTGATTTTTTGAGTCGGCGAAAAGTAGCAGGTCGTCCAAGTAGGGCACTATTGGGATCCCTTTCAGTCTCAGGGGTTCCAATGCTTCTGCCATCACTTTCGTGAAAACTCTGGGTGAGGAGGAGAGGCCGAATGGCAGGGCTCTGAACTGGAGATGCCAAACCTCCCCCCTCCCCAAATTGACTGCCAGACGTAGAAATTTCTGGGACTGGGGTGCTATTGGGATATGGAGGTATGCATCCCTCAAATCGATGGAGGCCATGTGACACCTGGGGGTCAGCAAGTTCTTTACTGAAAAAATCGTGTCCATCCTGAATCTTTTGTATTTTATGGATCGATTCAACAGCTTCAAGTTGAGGATCAGACGGAACTTTCCCGATGGTTTCCTGACCAAGAATATATGGGAATAAAACCCTTTTCCTTTTTGTCCCTCTGGGACTTGAGAGATGACATTCTGTTGCATCAGCTCTTGAAGAAGAGACTTCATAGCCAGAGCCTTCTCCTGATCCTTCGGTAAGTTTGTTACGTAGAACCGACTTGGGGGGTTTTGTAAAAACTCCAGATGGTAACCCTGCTGGATTATCCCTAGGACAAATGGACTTCTTGTTGTTTTTTCCCAACTGAGCAAGAAGTCCTGAAGCCTCCCTCCTACTGGAAGCTGGTCACTGTTTTTTAGGGGATTGCTCAGGGTTTCTGAACAATACCCCACCCCTGCCTCTTCCTCTCTGGGGGTTCCAAGGTCTTTTCTTTGTTTGGTCCTTTTCCTTATCGGTTTGTCGAAAAGGACGAAAATTCTTCCTCTGTTGTACCACTTTCTTTTTCTGAGGAAAAGCTTTCTTTTTGTCTGCTGTCCTATCAAGTACAGTCTCTAATTCCGGACCAAACAACAAGTCCCCTGAAAAGGGAATCCCACACAATTTCCCTTTAGAGGCTGAATCCCCTGACCAAGTTTTAAGCCAGAGGGCTCTTCTTGCGGAATTAACCAAAGCTGATGACCTGGCAGACATTTTGATGGATTCTGCCGAGGCATCAGCCATATATCGGACGGCTTTTAACAGAGTAGGGAAGGACTCTAATAAATCTTTCCTGGAGGTACCTGCCACCACATGATTTTTGAGTTGGTCTAACCAGCATTCCAAATTTCTGGCCACAACTGTGGCTGCCATTGCAGGTTTCAGATTGGCTAATGAAGAGTCCCATGCTTTCTTCAGTAGCCCATCCGCTTTTTTGTCCATAGCGTCTTTAAGAATTCCCATATCCTCAAAGGCCAAGTCCGTTTTTCTGGATACTTGAGAGAAGGCCGCATCTATCTTTGGCTTCTTATTCCAAACACACTCCTCACTCTCCTCAAAAGGGAACCTCCTTTTAAGGGCTTTAGAAAAAAATTGTCCTTTCTCTGGATCCTTCCATTCCTTTCTAATGGAGTCTGTTAACACCTTGTGTACCGGAAAGACTCTATGTTTAACCTCCTCCAGCCCCTGGTACATTTTGTCATGTACCGACAGCTGAATTTTTTCTTCCTGGATCTCCAGTGTAGTATAAATTGCCTTGAGTAAATCATCAACTTCCTCAAGTGACAGTTTATATCTAGAAGCCTTGGCTTCTTCTTCCTCTTCCTCATCATCAGAATCAACCGTTGAGGGAGGAATGCTTTCCCTTTCTTCCTCAGACTCACTTTCAATTTGCACAGAAGTGGACGGAGGGAGACTGGATTGAGAACCCTGTTCTTGGCTGGAACTCTGACCACGCTTTTTCACAAGGGAGCGTACTGTCCCTAGGGCCTCTGCTAGTTCTTTTCTCACTGAAGACAGGAGTTCCTTGCACTCCTGTGAAGACTCCTCCTTCACTAAATCCGCAATGCAGGATCTGCACAGGGGTTTGGGCCAAGAGTCCCTTAAAGGATTTTTGCATGAGGGGCATTTTCTTGAAGTTCTCTCTGACTTAGCAGTAACTTTCTGAAACGACAGAAATAAAAGAACCCACAGGTCCTCTTTAACTGCAGCCACTAAAGAGTACAACAGGTAGACCCCCCAAAGACAAACATCCTAAGTGCCCAGAGTCTCAATCCCTGCTGAACTGCTAATGGACCTTTACACCAAAGCAGACAGCTGCAGGTTAACTTAATACATAAACCAAACAAAAAACACCCAGTGATGTAAAGGAAAGAGGTCCCTCTGTACCTCTCCTACCTGGGACTGGCCGGGAACCTGGGCGCCTGCATCCGCCATAGCTGCTGAAGATCCGTCCTCCATTTCGATCGTAGCAGCCGCCGTCCGCACGCTTTAAATGGCTTTCCGACCGTGCCAAACAAACGGAAGTCCCGGCCAGAGGACCTGCCCCTTCCTCCTGCGTTCCAGCAGCTGGAACCAATTGCTGCTACGCCCTGCCGGAGGTCTCCACCCACCGGAACTGGCGTCCCCCGCCGTCCGGGATTCGGCGCCGCCATGCTGAGGCCTGGCATGGAACGCTCGTTTCTGAGCACAACCGCGGCCCCCCGAACGCACGGGCGATCAACCTCCGGCAGTCCATTACTCCTGTGAGCCGACGAAGGAAGGGAACACCGGAACACCAACCCCATCGTTCGGGAAGGTGCTGGGCTGGTCTTTGCGAACGTAAGCACAAGGTACTGCCAAAACCCTCGTTTTTTCCTTTAAAGAGAGCGCAGCACCCCTGGTTCCCCAGCAGTGTTCCACCATGGCGGAGGAAACACTAAAACTGAAGGCATGGTGGAAGCAGCTGATCTTAAAAAGGGGCGTTGTCACGCAGTGTTTCCTGGGTAAAGGCGGAGCTGCGCTCTCTCCAAGGTGCTGTCCTGAAAGGCGAAGAGAGAAAATGGGGTTTATATTAGACTAATAAATACACTCTTTATTATGAAATTTGCTGCAACTTGTAATTAGTATATGTATATACAGCATAGTCACTTTAATAATTAAATGATGCTTGGTTTAGCAAAGAGGCAGCATTCTTTGTGGAACAGCCAGCCATAAATAGCCACACTACAGGTAGTTGGCATATCAAGTATGGACCTCAGACAGTTGAGGAAGCTGATTTTATCACAGTAAAACATGAAAATAATACATCCTATGTCTGGCACCCATGTTAATAAAGGCAGTGGTTTCTGAACAGCGCAGCAGGGGACTGGAAATAAAAACAGACTGCCCTGCATTTGCAGTTATGCTGCTGGGTAGCTGAACAGATTTCAAGAACGTGTAAATATCTTCATAAGGTCTGATACAATACATAAACAAAAAATACAGATTTCAATCACAGAACAAAGAATAAGCCTGAGCACACTACGTGCCCAAACATTTTTAATAGGCTTCTATAGGGTAAATTTGAACACTTAATCGAAGGATTGGGCTTGGGAGGTTATTAAAGTGGAGCTCTGGGAAAAGATTGTTTTTTCAGTAAGTTTTTTCCATCAGTGGCAAATGGTTAGAGCCTCTGGTTTTTAGGGCCCTGTCGCCAGTGGGTGGGATTTCCACTTCTTTCCTATGTGGCTTAAAGTGGTCTTTGTGTCCAAGTGGCAGGAGTTATAATTTAAAATGTATGTAAAATACGCAAAAATATTGCAGGCTTTTTATTTAACTTTTTAAAAAAAATGTTATAGTCGATTAGACAGAATACCTGGTAATCCAGGTATTCACACAAAATAGCTTTTTCTGTTATCATGACAATTGGTTGAATCATCAGCTTGAATGCTATATTCTGTACTGGGAATAGCCGGATGCTGCACTGATGCATGACATGCCTGAAATTCTGGTTTCAGGCATGACATCACTGGCTGACATTTCTCTCTGCTCTCAGAAGATCATCCAAGCAGCCCGGGACCGCAATCCTCCACTGAGGTATCCACTGAAGTGGGGGGCTGTCAGCCATGAGGAACGCTGTGACTCAGGCCGAGACCCGTTCGTATGCGACCTTGCAAAACGTTTAACTCACAGGGCCAGCCCCCCGATCCAGTGGGGCCAGGTCACGGCTGACCTAGCACATAGCTGCGGTCTGAACGCGCTCGCTGGCCACTGGAAGTTCGAGTCGAGCCCGTCGCCCAGTCCGGAAGTTGATTGTAGAGCTCATAGGAAAAAAATCCAAGATAAAAAAAAAAAACTGAAGGCCTATAGCAGGGAGGGGGGTGTATATCACCTAGGACTGCCCATAGGCATAGCCAAGTCGTTATTCTGCCTAGTGGCCCACTCCTGTAGGGGGGGTGGGTGATATAACCCTATAGTACTGAACAATGGAGCGCTGTGTCTGTCAATGAACGAAAGAGAAACGCATACTATTGGAACAATTTTTTGCGGAAGATGCCCGAGAGCTGTCTGTCATTTACATATAAAGTTACATTAGTCTTGGAAAACCCTTGACCTAAAAAAATGTAACACTAACAGGATGACGGCTTAGCAGGTGAGCGAGTAGAAAATACACAATACTACTACCAAATACCACAACTACACAACACCTAGCTTAATGGATTTCCAATATGTGATCTTTTTAGAAAAAATATTAAAGGGGTTGTAAAAGGTAAATTTTTTCTCACCTTAATGCATTAAGGCGAGTCCCACGCTCGCCCCTGACATCCTCTTCACCGCTCACCCTGGCCGTTTATTGGCTAGAGTGGATGGATTGAAAGCAGCGCAGCCATTGGCTCGCACTGCTGTCAATCACATCCAATGACGTGGCGCGCCAGGGGGCGGGGCCGATTGATACAGCGAGCGGCTATAGCCTCCGGCTGCATCTCGAGAGCGGACCCGCAAGTACTTCTCACCATGCGAGGGGGCTCGCATTCAGAAGACCAGGTTCGGGACCACTCTGTGCAAAACGAGCTGCACAGTGGAGGTATAACTTTTTTTTTTTTTCCCCCCTTTAACATAGCAACAATGGGTAATAAAAACAATACTATTAGAAAAGGTGTATGCATTTTAGAATTCAATGTAGAAAAGAACCTACCTTTTGAAAGAAATCTTCACCACTTTTGCCTTTTCCTTCAGCAGCCGCTGCAATTAGAATAAAAGTTCATTTAGCGATATGAAGGATAACTTATGTGCAAACATTTGCTTTAAATACACATTTTAGGCAAAAACAATGAAATGGGGAAAAGAAAAAAAAAAAAAGAAAAAAAAAATGAATGAAATCTGCTACTTTAGTTTACATTTATTAAAATTAGAGAAAAAGGTCTAACCTCTCTAAACATTAGCTTGAGCATTCAACTGTTGTAAGGTCTAAATTTGGCCCCCTTACCTTAGCTGTATGGTGAACAAATAAATCTGGCAAATACTACAAATTTTCAACACATTACCAGTTATCCCTCACGGGTTATATCAAGTGTATTAGGCTGTCACAGTATACCCTAAAATCAGCAACTGTACCATTAGCTTCTCTTTCTTAGCTTTGAATGCATTCAGGATCCCAATCCTAAACCTTCTTAACTGCTTGCCGACCGCCTCCTGCACATATACTTTGGCAGAATGGCACGGCTAGGCAAAAGCACGTACAGGTACGTTCCCTTTAATTGCCTAGCCGTGGTCGGGAGCTCCGTGACCACGACCGCGGGACCAGCGGACACGATCGCCGCTGGTGTCCCGCGATCGGGTCACAGAGCTGAAGAAGGGGGAGAGGTCTGTTAAAACAAACATCTCCCCGCGCTTCCTACACTGCCTGTCATTGATCGGCTGTTCCCAGTCATCGGGAAAGCCTCTCAATGACATCAGACGTCAGCCCCGCCCCCTAATGTACAAACACACACACACACACACACACACCTCCCCGGGCCCCTAGTGGTTACATTTCTTTATATATATTTTTTGGGGATATTATAGCAAAAGGTAAAAAATATTGAATTTTTTTCAAAATTGTCGCTCTATTTTTGTTTATAGCGCAACAAAATATAAACCGCAGGGGCGATCAAATACCACCAAAAGAAAGCTCTATTTGTGGGGGGAAAAAGGACGCCAATTTTGTTTGGCAGCCATGTCGCACGACCACGCAATTGTCAGTTAAAGCGATGCAGTGCCGAATCGCAAAAAGGGGCCTGGTCCTTTGGCTGCAAATTAGTCCGGGGCTGAAGTGGTTAACCATGTCAGAGAGTGGCCATGAACCAAACTACTGTGCATCAGGTGTAAAGACACCAAAATAGAGGGACTCAGTGTGTGAACTCTTTTTTCACACCTCCAAGGTAAGTCTTAATGACTAATGGGCATTTTGGTATGGCCCTTTACTAAAACATCACAAATTCAATGAAGACAATCTACAGATAGCGCTTAGCAAACCAGTTATGAAGACTTCAAGATCTGCTTGTTATGAGCTCTGGCAGTGATGTGAATGGTTTTTACCATGCATATCACTGAAATTCAGTCCAATATTGTGATTTGTGTGTCTCTGCCACACATCTTAAAGCGTTTTTATACTCCGCTTGGACACTTTTTTTACCTACAGGTAAGCCTATAATAAGGCTTACCTGTAGGTAAAATGAACATCTCTTAAACCTACATGGTTTAGGAGATATTCACCCTTCATGCAGCCACTGACGTCAGCAGCACATGCGCAGTGCAAGTCTGGCGTATTGTAACGGAGTGCGGGAGTAACGTCATTGCGACTCCAGGCACTCACAGTGCTGGAGCAAGCGACCCCTAAAGAAATGGCGAGGCAACATGTCAGCCCCATTGGCACTGACCGGGTCGGGCTGTGGGAGCTTCGTTCCAAGGCAAGTATTCCATAATGTGCTAGTATGTGAAGCATACTGGAACATTATGCCATTCTCTTTGTTTTTCTTCAGCAGTTTACTACCGCTTTAAGCAAAACAATTAAAATGCTAAATCCTGCATTTCTTGCTTCAGGCTGGAGATGAAAAAGGTGAGAACAAGATGCAGAGTTCCACATACCTGCATCATTTTTTAGTATCCTTTGCCTTATCTAAATGCCTGGCCAGTTCTGACACTTGCAGGTAGTGTCCGAGCTTGCTGCTAAGCCCTGCCCTCACACATACCTATTACACCATCACTATGATGGACTGTCCTATTGCCAATATAATTTGTGAGCAAGGAGGGGGCAGGAAACTGCAGGAATTAGGAGAAGGTGATGAAGCTTTGCCTAACCAAAAAACTTTAATTGTGGGAAGCACAAGATAGTGAAAGTTGCTGAATGTATTCAAGAAGTGTCTGCACTACATACATCTATACATACCTGTCTGCAGCTTTCAGAATTCTTAAAAAACGATTAATAGAACAGCTGGGAAAGAAAGTATGTTTGTTTATTCTGAGAAGGAAAAAAATATGACGCCTTCTCGGTGTGCGCGTGCCCACCGTGTCACTGGGCACCCGATGCGTGTGCCCAGCGGCCGCGATGTCCGCTGGGTACCCGCGATTGCCCAGTAACACACCAGGACCATGAATCTGTGTGCAAACACACAGATCCACAATCCTGTCGGAGAGGAGACAGATGGTGTGTTCCTTGTATAGAGGAACACTGATGGGTCTCCTCCCCTTGTGAATCTCCTCCCCCTACAGTTAGAATCGCTCCCCTAAAAACATATTAACCCCTCGATCACCACCTAGTGTTAACCCCTTCCCTGCCAGTGACATTTACACAGTAATCAATGCATTTTTATAGCATGGATCGCTGTATAAATGTGAATGGTCCCAAAAATGTGTCTAAAGTGTTCGATATGTCCGCAATATAGCAGTCACGATAAAAAAAAAAAAAAAAAAAAAAAAAAAAAAAAAATATTGCAGATAGCCGCCATTACTAGTAAAAAATTTAAATAAATAATAAAAATGCTATAAAACTATCCCCTATTTTGTAGACGCTATAACTTTTGCACAAACCAATCAATATAGGCTTATTGCGTTTTTTTTATACCAAAAATATGAATACATATCGGCCTGAACTGAGGAAAACATTTGTTAAAAAAAAAAAAAAAATTGAATATTATAGCAAAAAAGTTAAAATGATTGCCTTTTTTTTTTTAAACTTGTCAACATTCTTTTGTTTATTGCGCAAATAATACAGGAGGTGATCAAATACCACTAAAAGAAAGCTTTGTGGGGGAAAAAATAAAAATTTCATCTGGGTACAGTGTTGCATGACCGCGCAATTGTGAAAGTGCGACAGCACTGAAAGCTGAAAAAATGCCTTGGGTAGGAAGGGGGTGAAAATGCCCGGTATTGAGATGGTTAAAAAAACAATTGAATATATAGAACAGGGTGCACTGTTCTTTAGTCACTGCCAACACAAAGCAAAAAAAATAAAAAATAAATAAAAAAAATCAGGAGCTGTTTCCCTTTAGACTCCCAATTTAAATTGCCAACGGTCCTATCTGGATAACACAGGCCAGGAAAAGGAGGGGGTGGTGGAAAAAAAATAGTTGCGTGTGCGCGCAAACACATGAAGGAGCATGTAGTTACAATATACTTGCTGGCGTTAAATGTATGCAATTTAGAATTTGCCTGAATTTAAAAAAAAAAAAATACTATTTAAAAAAAAAGGTTTACTGAACATAATAAAAAATGAAAAAGGATTTAAAAAAAGAAAAATAAAAAAAAAAAGAAAATTGATTTCACCACTACTAATGGCAATTCCTTACCAGACAGGTCTTTGGCCTTGTGCTAGTTCCTACGTTTGAACATGGCTTATTCTAGCTTTATTGCAATTTGCATCCAAATGTTCTTTTAGTCTGCCATATCCGCTTTCAGCTCAGTTCAATGCAAGAACTATTGAATTACAGATAGCTGTTCCAATGAAAATACCCACTGGTTGAAACAGGTGTTAACCATTAATTGTCAACAAGACCAAGTTGGCTTTATTAATTATATGGCAAACGCGTGTAAAAGTTGTACTTCATCACACTGACTTAAAAATTAGACTTCTGTCTGTTTTTTTAATAAAGAAAAAAAACAAAAAAAAAAAACAAACACTACTAAGTTAAATGTCATCATTAATAAAGTGAACTAGAGCAACCATGGGCCCATATGCCTAGAGCAGTGTTTCTCAACTCCAGTCCTCAAGGTGCCCCAACAGGTCACATTTTCAGGCTTTCCATTATTTTGCACAGGTGATTTGATTAGTTTCACTACCTTAAAGTGGAAGTAAACCCGCCTATCGTTTTCAGCTAAGGAAGCTGCCATCTTGGCCTCTGTTCAATCTTCAACTGCCATGATGCTGCACATGTGATCAGTTATGACACCAGCCATTGGATGGTTTGACAATTTGGTTGATAGCATTTCGGGCATGCCATTTTTTTTTAAACTATTTAAATCAAAGGGTTTACTTCCGCTTTAATTACCACAGCCGTTTCATCTGAGGGAAAGCCTGAAAACATGATCGTTGGGGCGCCTTGAGAACTAGAGTTGATAAACAATGGCCTAGACTATCCCACCGTCAAAAGGAAACATTTTAAGCAGTTAGCAGCTGTGCATATACACCTCTATGAAATGCTGAAACTTACAGTGACCAAGTAAAAGGTCAGTTTAATCAAGCCAAAAGAGGCTTATTGGCAATAAGACTCCATGTTTTGTTTTATTTTCAATGACAAAGCAAGATAAAAACTGATTGGTCACAATTATCAGCCATCAGACCTGCACCAAATACCAGGTGTAGGGGGGAAAATGGTTCAATTACAGCTACTTGATCAGTAGAGGACTTTTACTTATGCGTCATGTGTACACAGTATGGTTAATCTATGCTTACAAAGCAATTAACATTTTTCCACAATATGAAAAACAGCTGAAACTGCTGTAAGTGATAGTGATATATAGCTCATGGGGACGTGTAATAAAACTGCAATACAAAAGGTTTACAGAAACTCTCCTATAATGACATTCCACCCTGCCATCAGTCTGGATCCACTATATATAGATGTATTGATAGGATTTATGTAGATCAGGCACTAATCACGTTGCATTTTTAAATGATGAAAGCATTTGGTGTTCACATAGTTTACTGTGTTAATTATTAGCAGTCAAAGTTACTCATTTATTGTAGATTTGAGTTTCTGGGTTACTTGAAATGGTCATATCACCAATCTATTACAACTCCTGTGAGTAATGAAAGCTGACCAAGTATTTATCATTTTTTAAATATTTTACCCTCTTTAGCTGGATGCGGAGCCTATGATCAGGGTCAATTTAAAATGCAATGAAGTTTCTGTTTTAGGTGAACAGAGGTGTTTGTGGATTTTTTTAACTCTCAAATATCCATTGATGTCTGAATAAAAAGCATTTAACAGATTATTATTATAATACAGGATTTATATAGCGCCAACAGTTTGCGCAGCGCTTAACAAAAATAAAGGCAGACATTACAATTACATTACAATTTGGTACAAGAGGAATCAGAAGGCCCTGCTCATTAGAGCTTACAATCTAAAAAGGAACAGATAAACCATATCTTTTTTTCATGGGAATTACCATTTTTGTTTTAACCCCTTCACGCCAACCATAGGCAAAATATGCAGTCTCGGCTTGAAGGGGCTGCACGCATCTCCCTGGTTTCTTTTTTTTTGAGCCGGCATTGACTCTCAGGATAACAACCGATGCGGCTAAGAATCCGCTCAATTGTTATCCTGCTGCGGCTCTCCCGTCCCACTGGATGGCCCGAGCGAATCCGGAATTGGCTTTGATCGGGTCTTGGATCTAGTAACCCGGAAGCGATGTCATGACATCACTTCCGGTTTACTGAAGACTTAAAAGCGCCAACTTTTTGAAAAATTGCAGCATTCAAAAGCAGCCAAACTGAGTTTTTGAATGTGTTTAAGTGCAAGGAAGAGAATTGGGGTCTTAGAGACCCCAGATCCCACCATAAAGAGTACCTGTCACAAGGAATGTTAACATTCCTTCTGACAATAAAAGTGAACAAAATTACAAGGACAGTAAAAATAATAAATGCGAGTAATTGCCTCGATCATAAAAGCAAAATAATTCTAGCACAATACCTCCTCTATCTCTAAACTTGTAATCTGTAGACATTTTTAAAAGCGTCACCTATGGAGATTTTAAAGTACTGTAGTTTGTCGCCATTCCAGGAGTGCGCACAATTTTAAAGCGTGACATGTTGGGTATCTATTTACTTGGCACAACATCTTTCACAGACAAAAAAAAAATTTAAAAAAAAATTGGGCTAACTTGACCGTTTTGTTTTTTGTGAAAGCAACAAAATTTCAGAAAAAGACTTTGGCATGAAGGGGTTAATAAACTGGGAAAGGAAAATAAAACTTGGATAATATTACAAGATCTTATTGCATACCATTAAAGAGAACCTGCATGCCAGGGGTTGGGACATCAAGTCTTTAGTAACAATGATAAAAAAAGAAGCATAAAATAGGCTTTTCTGGCTAACAAAATGCAATATCAGGCATCCCGTTTTGCTGTCACTTACTTTTAAATGTTTAATATGGCTGACACAATGGCTAAGTTTTTGGAAAAAAATAATATTGGGCTCAGATTTGGTAAAAGGCTTAAAAGTGTACTTGTAACGGTTTACAGACAATAGACTATTCAGCAAGTTATAATGCAGGTCTTATTTATTCATTACCGTTAGGTTTTCAGCTATGCCATGATTAATTTCAGCACACAATTATGACAAAAATATGATTGATAAAAAAGGCACTACTATTTATTTTTATTTTTTTAATAAATACAAGGTTACTTTACGCACCAAAAACATACCAATTATTCTCTATCTTGAAACTTAATTTCCAGTCCTCTCTACCATAAAGCAAAATCTAGGAAACTTAAAAAACAGATCTTTAAACTTTGCTACAATTAAACCAATCTAGTAGATGGATTACTGCTACTAACATTTCTATGATCAAATGCAGTCCACCACCAATACAACATAAAAAAAAAAAAAAAAAAAAAAATGTTGAGAGCTGGGAAGGCTGTAGTTCTTGCGCACAGTGATGTCTCGAGATCAAGCTCAGAAAGGGATACTCAGCAATAGAAGTTTTTTTTACCTTAATGCACACAATGCATCAAGGTAAAAAAAATTAAAGTGGTCGTAAAGGCTTTAGTTTATGTCATTTCAGACAAAACGTATGGCTTAAGTGTCATTTACCATGTACATTTACAGGAAAAAAAATAAAATAAAAAAATACAGTAAAGAGCACGTAATCCCTATTTTTGCTTACAAATTAAATTCAACATTGGTCACACAATTGTCTTCCAATTAAAGCCAGATCAGAAAATTAAAACGTTAGACCAGGAGTCGTCAGTGAAAAGTGGAGCCAGGGATACAAGCAGCAAATGTACATCTAAATCTTGGCAGTTTCTCTAAAAGTCTAGCTTTACCCTGATAGTCAATATGAATGGCTGGGCATACAACCATATATATATACACTAACATTTTGAAGAGCTATATGGTTTCATTAAAAACAATTTAGCATTAGGTTAATTAAAAGTCAAACACTTTTTTGCTACCTCAAAAATCTATAGACAGATACTTAAAATACATATAAAAACGTAATCACCAAAATCACAAGCATTTTTTATATTTTTATGATCTGCGGTTTTCAATATGAGGCAAATCACTCATTCAGGCACTTGTAATAGGGTAACAACTCTGTCAATGCCACTCAAATGTGCTCCTGCATTGTCACCCATGCTTGGGATGAAGACTACATGTGGCAATCTCAACACAAATTACGCAGGCATGGTTCACTCTTATCAAGAAACCCACCTAAGGAAGTTCCATGCAGCCAATTGCTGGTTTACATGCATGTACTGTACACAGGAGTGGCTGAAGGAGATTAGCAGCATGGAGATGCAAAAATGGGATGTAAGAAAAGGTAAAAACATTTTTTTAAATTCAACTGTTGAGAAAGCACAGAAAAGAAAACCTGTCATTAAAAAGGTGAAGTCTAGCCTGATCTCATTAGCCGTCGTTGACCTGTTTTCAGCTGAGAGCGGTCTGAAGTCTGCTTTCTGCTGACGTCACAGGAATAAGTCCAGTCACGACAATGAAGTTTGGATCCGCCAGCTGCCTGGACTGATGCCCGTCTCAGCCTCTCAGTGAGCCACTGAGACACCGAGATGGCCGCTCGCCGTCACTCCACAGCTCAGTGCTCCAGTGAGCGTGAAAGGGCAGAGAAGAGAGCTGCTGACTGACAGGTTCTCAGTGCAGAGACGCCAGGGGACCGATGCAGCATCGGTCCAATGATGCATCCACCTAGATAAGTATGATGGGTTTTAAAAAAAAAAAAAAGAAGAACACCCCATTATACTTCTTTTGAGCTACGGTTTACACCCCTTGATAGGTTTACCCAAAAAACCTAAACTAGCCATACAGTAAGTTTTTTGTTCAGTCAGTGGGCCAGACTCATCCATCCATCCATCCCCTGGGACATTTTATTCTGACAGCTGCACCCTGCCACTGTCAGAATACATTGATCGGCAGCTATAGCCGATGATCGAGAAAAGTTTTCCAGCTTGTTCCTTAAACAGAAGTCAGGTGTTGAGTAGTGATGACCACACACACTGAAATTCAGTCAGTCCCTGCTGAATTGGCCAAAATTTCAAACAGTTTATGGCCAGCTTTAGAACAAAGGCAGTAAAACTACAAACTTAAAGCATCCAAGGAATGCCCAAACTTATAGCTCACCATCTTAACTTATCTGCCCTACTACTGTATTGCCAATTGTGCACATAGCCATCTCTACACTCAGACTAATGGCAGGGTAAGTGGTTAGGATTTACCATTCAGGTCTGCATCCTCAGTTTAGCTCCAGCATCGGCTGCACAGTCTGCAAAGCAGATCTGAAAAGTCACAGTTCATATGAAGGGCTAAAGAATGGAATATTCTACTCTGTAGTGGATAACGTGTATGTATAGTAATCGCGCCATTAGAAAAATTAGGCAAAGTTTACAAGAGCATACATTGATAACACAATTTTAAAGCTAGTTAACTTCTCTTTATAGTGGCTGTCCAGAAATTACTGTGCAACATGCATATGACCTATACACACACACGATTCTATTAGAATACAATTACATGTTAGTAACAAACTGAACTACTAATGCTATCCAGTAACAGCTGCACAATGTGAATTGCAGCACATGGTACCACAAGGGCACTATGCAGTGCTTCCAATGTCACAAAAAAAATAAAACCTGGAGTTTTTGCGAGCAGAGTTTGTTTTGAAGCACAAACTGCATGATAAAAAAGGGAACAAACACAATCTTACTGCTATACAACCTGTATATACTTTTTCATAATGCATCACTTGGAGGCTACACTGCAATGTTGTACAATACATTGCAACACAGTAGTATCAGAACCATTATTTTCTTTTTTCTCTACGGTTGTATTGTACAGCACTACAACATAGCCTCCAAAGATATGTACTATGAAAAAAATATATATATACTTTTTAGCAATCTGCACTGTTACATATACTGTATAAAAAAGACAGAATGCAACAATTTCCTTGGTTCCGCATGCAAGATCATGAAAGAAAAAAAAATGAAAAAAAAAAAAAAAAACCCTACAACTGGGTGGTGCAACCTAAAGCAAAACCAGAAACCACAAGCTCTAATTTCACCCAGTCTTCATTGCTCTTCATTGAGTGCACACTGAAATTTTAATCTCAACTGAACACCATTTCAGTACCAATTATTTTATACAAAACATACTGCAGCTCTTAAAGCACTTGAGGGGTGGACCAATTCTGAATCTGAGCCAGAACTAATAAACATAACCTTATTACAAATTCTCAGTCAAAATGATGTACCACATTACTCGCAAAATAAATTTTATTTCAGCCTATCAATGCGTAACTTGTTCATTTCCACTTAACCTTGAATCCGGCATCATTCGATTTTAATGCAACTTATTCAACCATAGGTCATTCGCTACATAAATATACAATCGTCTTAAGTACAAGCATGATTATCACTGTCATCTGAAACAGTCATTATCTACCAAGCGCTGTCTACTGCCTTGCCCTTTCACCTAGGGCTCTTTTACAAACTTAAATATCCAATTAATGCAGTATGAAAGTATGCAGGAAGTTCCACAGCTGTGGTGCAGATCTGAAAAAACCCACCAATGGAATTCTCTTTCTTACAACACAAACAATGCAAAGCTCTTCCAAAAGAAACAGGAAAGACCATATTTATTATACTTAAGGCATTGAAGTAATATTATTCAAAATGTGAGTCTTAGAGAAATACCAAATTTTCAGTCTTTAACAAAGTAGAGATAATAAAATGGCAACATTAATGAAAAAGTAGACACTGTGGGGTTTATTTACTAAAGGTAAATCCACTTTGCACTGCAAGTGCACTTGGAAGTGCAGTCGCTGTAAATCCGAGGGGGACATGCAAGGAATATAAAAAAAAAAAAAAAAAAAAAAAAAAAAAAAAAAAAAAAGCATATAAGCTTGCACATGATTGGATGATACAATCAGCAGAGCTTCCCCTCATTTCAGCTCTACCCCTTAGATTTATAGCGACTGCACTTCCAAGTGCACTTCCAGTGGATTTGTAGTGCAAAGTGGATTTGCCTTTCGTAAATAACCGCCATTGTTTCATTAGTTATGGATAACTGTGCTTTTAGAAACATTAGCTCACATACCCAGAGATACCAAGAAACTTTGTAATTACAAACCATTAACTCAATTTCTTTCCCTATGTGTTAAACATGGTCACCAAAGTGTTTATGTAATCTGCACTGTAAATGCAAACAGGAAGGAGAAGGTTGGTAGCTATGTAGTTAGTACTTTTGCCTTTATGCTTCAGGTTTTAAAACCACCTGGACCATACCATCTGTATAGTCCTCATACCTGTGTGAGAGTTTCCTTCCACAATTTAAAACCAAGGCATCTCTTCTACATATTGTGCGATTTGATATCTTCAAACTACAGTAGTCATTAACAATTATTTTTATGCCACACTCTTGTAATCTTTGAAAAAACGGATCTCTAACTGCTAAAAGCAGGCAGCTAATCCATAAACAAAGCTACAAAGTAGAGAATACATCCCAACTCAGAACTTAGAACAGGAAAGGCATGAGGATCCTACTAAATTCTTGTTGCTTTCCTTAGGATTAGCTGAACCAATTTAGGCCTGCCTATTGCTTATGACTTGCTTCTCAAGTGATTACATATGTACAGCACATTGATAGTCGCTCATGGCAGTGCCTACATTGATTCAAAAATGTATGTGGAACACATGCCTTTGTTTTCATACCATGTCTGCACTTACAGTACAGACCCACACAGGCTGGATGTGAACATAAGTGTGGACATTACGCTTGGCCTGTAAATACAGCGATCAAAACATAGGTAAAGAAAAGAGGTAGCGGTAATAGGCTGAATACATAGTCGTTTAGTATATCTGGGGATATATTGTATAAAAAAAAGTACACAGTTGTCCATTAAAGCAAACCTGAGCTTTGATCTCACTGCCATGTAGCTCTACTTTTTCACTTCCCTGATGCCGCGGGTGCATCAGGGAAGTAAAAAAGTAGAGCTACATGACAGTGAGAACATTAAAGCGAATCTATTAAACAAGCAAAGGCAAAGCCGCCTCCCCATCTCATACACCCATTTGAGAACATGTCAACAATACATTTTACCTTATTTTGACATTGGCTATAGATCTGTAAAAGCATTGCAGAGATTTCAGATTCCAAATCTGACATTTGTCAAGTGTGTTCATCTAGTTTTGATTCATTTTGACTGGTGGTCTAGCTCCAGTGGATCCTCGTGCATCTGTATTTTTAGTCCCTACAAATGTTTTTTAAAAAAACGAAAAAATACAGGAAAATGGCCCTGCATGATTATCAGGGCACTGTAGAATTAAACGGATGACGGTATCTACAAATATAAAATAAGAGTGACTGAATAAATGCAGCTGAAAAATGCACAAGCGTTCAGCGGAGCAATTATTTTGCATCATACTACAAAATATAAAAAAATGAAAGCCTCTGGCCATATCCAACCCACATAGTATGCGAATAGGTAAAAACCTTGTGAGCTGCAAAAACTAAAATCTAAAGTGAAAATTAAAACTAAACTAGAGACAGCTGCCAACACTCCCCCACACTTCCCCAATTGTGAGAATACAGATTTGAATGACACAATGTGCGGCGCTAGTAACAATTTCTCATGAGTATAACAAAATACAGTAAAAATATTAAAAGTGAAATAAAAATATTCATCTATCCTGTGAAATAAATATATAGTCCAAAATTAAAGTGCAAGTGCTCTGCGTATTGCACACAATTCTTAATGATGCATTATAACAAAAACAATAACAGTCCATTATAGTAGCATAAAAAACAGGTGACAGTGTCTTTATGCAGACAGGTCTGGTGTGTTGAGATCAATGCTTTTTGAAACACAAGGAGTAGTGGCTTTCGATCTGCGCTATTACCAGGAAGAGGAAGTGAAATGTATTTAAGTTAAATAGCCACCATAAAAAAAAAAAGGAATTACAGGAGGATTTTTCAAGCTGTTGATATTAACTACAGGCTTATTTATAAAGCCCTTAAAAAGGTGAGGGTACACCTGGTGGAGGGTGTGTGCACACTGCATGAAGACACTATTCTCACCTGTTTTATGCTACTATAATGGACTGTTATTGCTTGTTATAATACATCATTAAGGATAGTGATCAATACATGGAGCACTTGCATTTTGGACTATATATTTGTTTCACAGCGATATAAATAAGGCTGTAGTTAATATCAACAGCTTGAAAGATCCTCCTGCAATTCTTTTTTCACATGGTTGCTATTAAAACTTAAATACAGATCACTTCCTCCTCCTGGTAATAGCACAGATCGAAAGCCACTACTCCTGGTGTTTCAAAAAGCCGTCATCTCCATCACACCAGACCTGTCTGCTTCCCAGTATGCAACAACAGGCTTATTTAAAGATGAGGGTACACCTGGTGGAGGGTGCGTGCACACTGCATAAAAGACATTACCTGTTCTATGCTTCTATAATGGACGGTTATTGTTTGTTATAATACATCAAGGATTGTGTGCAATACACAGAGCACTTTAATTTTGGACTAAATATTTTTAGTTCACGGGATAGATTCCCCCCCCCCCCCCCACTTTTAAATATGTTTAACTGTATTTTGTATATATACTTATGAGCAATTGTTACTAGTGCCACACATTGTGTCATTCAAAAAAAAATAAAAATAAATAAAAACACATAATATGCTCACTCCAAATGAGGAAGAACACCAATATAAGCACAGCCTAAAGACATGGGCTCATGAGGCATACCATTTCATATATATATATATATATATATATATATATATATATATATATATATATATATATATATATATATATATATATATATATATATATATATATATATACACACACACACACACACATATATATATACATACATACATATACACACAAAACCTTTTGGTTTTTTTTTTGAGCAGGGTACGGAATGACCACATAGGATTTAAAAATTCTTCCCCATATTCCAGGCTGTTGAAAGTATGGGGATTCTTAAAAAAATAAAAAAAAGTAAAACTTCTAAAATGTATTTTATAAAATGAGGATTTGGGGTTATTTTAAATTTAGATGCTGATGAATGATTTTTAAAAATGCAAGCTCTCCGTTCAAATGAAGCTTATCTGAAGTTTTTTTTTTTTTTTAAAACAGAAAAACACACACACACAAACACTGTTACACCCCCCCAAACCCCCTTGGGATTTTACATATTAACATAAAGTTCAAGAGTTCAGAATTCTTCAAATTACCCTCTTATGAGTCATTACATAAATAGTCCAAGCAAACACAAACCACACATTTTATCATACAGAGTTTATCTGTTGGTTGGAAGCTCACACATTCAAACATGGCTGCCTTAATAACAGGCCAAAAATGCAGCTTATTGTGCTTAGTCATCAATATATTTATTCCAATTTTTTTTATTTATTTTGTTTAAGATGCTGCCCAACAAATGACATTTTTTCTATGCTGATCAGCACTGAACATCTGGAAGTAGTCAGCTGCTGTTTTTAAGCAATTTACCTTTTCTAACAGATGCCCAAATGAATCCTGTGTATGGTTATCCAGAGCACATTTTTTCTTTGGCTTCAACACAATTTATCTTTAAAAATAGGTAACGCTGCAGTGAAATAACCACTTCCCTAGATTCTAGTCATTTACTTGCACTCCTGACACCCCCCCCCCCCCCCCCCCCCCCCCCCCAATTCTCTGTCCTTTTATAAATTTATATTTCCATAAGACCGCTATAAAATTAAATTTTAGATTTTGCGAACTTCCCCTAAAATGGCTAATGTTGATCAGAAGAATGAACAGGTGCCCTCAACAATATGGAATTCAGCTTCAAATCCACGTAAGGATTAAAGTGTAAAATTGTTTGTTTGTTTTTTTGGACAAATGATTAAAAATAATTCTGGACCCATTGTCTGGACGAGAAAGATGTAGCTACAATTACCCACAGCCCCCCCCCCCCCCCCCCCCCCCCCCCCCAGATACCCCCATCACGGCATCCCAGGAAGCGTCGGACACTAAATGCCACACTGCTCGCATGTGCCTGGAATTATCCAGGATACTGTGCATACTCCAAAGCATGTCATCAGGGGGGGCCGGCAGGAAGAGGCAGCCAGCACCTGATGACAAAGGAAAGAAGAGGACAGTGCAGGACCTGAGGTTCAGTGAGGGAGTGACAGAATACAGCAGACAAATCTAGATTTGCTGGGCAGGTACTTTTAAAAAAAAAAAAAAAAAAACACCCCAGTAAACAAGCTAAGACTGCATTTAAAAATAAAAATGTGTTTGGGTCAGACAGATTAAGATTGCGTCCTTTTGTTTTGAGTTGCTTTCAGTCTGGAGCATTTTTTTTTAGCCAATGAAAAGCTAGGTGACCAGGAGGGAGTAAAATTGTTGTTCGGTCACATACTCTAACACATGTTGAAGTCTATTGGGACCAAAAATGCACAATCAAGCCCCAAGGTGCAGTGCCAAGATAAGAGGAATAAGGAGGCGTTTGTTGCATGCAATAATGAGAGTTAAAAAAGGGGGTGTTGGGTGCATGCAGAGCAGAAGAGAAGGCGAATTTAATAATAAAAAATGCCATAAATCTATCCCCTATTTTGTAGACGATATAACTTTTGGGCAACCCTGCGATGAGACCACACGCGAACGGGGAGGGGGGGGGGGGGCCCTGCGAGAGCCCACCGTGCACAGGGGGGGGGGGGGCCCCTGCGAGAGCCCACCGCGCACGGGGGGGGGGGGCCCCTGCGAGAGCCCACCGCGCACAGGGGGGGGGCCCTGCGAGAGCCCACCGCGCACAGGGGGGGGGGGGGCGCCCTGCGAGAGCCCACCGCGCACGGGGGGGGGGGGGGGCCCTGCGAGAGCCCACCGCGCACGGGGGGGGGGGGGGCCATGCGAGAGCCCACCGCGCACGGGGGGGGGGGGGCCCCTGCGAGAGCCCACCGTGCACAGGGGGGGGGGGGGCCCTGCGAGAGCCCACCGCGCACGGGGGGGGGGGGCCATGCGAGAGCCCACCGCGCACAGGGGGGGGGGGCCCTGCGAGAGCCCACCGCGCACAGGGGGGGGGGGGGGGGGCCCTGCGAGAGCCCACCGCGCACGGGGGGGGGGGCCCTGCGAGAGCCCACCGCGCACGGGGGGGGCGGGGGCCCTGCGAGAGCCCACCGCGCACGGGGGGGGGGGGGCCCTGCGAGAGCCCACCGCGCACGGGGGGGGGGGGGGCCCTGCGAGAGCCCACCGCGCACGGGGGGGGGGGGGGGGGGGGGTGGGGGGGGCCCCTGCGAGAGCCCACCGCGCACGGGGGGGGGGGGGGCCCTGCGAGAGCCCACCGCGCACGGGGGGGGGGGGGCCCTGCGAGAGCCCACCGCGCACTGGGGGGGGGGGGGGGGGGGGGGGCCCTGCGAGAGCCCACCGCGCACACGGGGGTTGGGCCCTGCGAGAGCCCACCGCGCACACGGGGGTTGGGCCCTGCGAGAGCCCACCGCGCACACGGGGGTTGGGCCCTGCGAGAGCCCACCGCGCACACGGGGGTTGGGCCCTGCGAGAGCCCACCGCGCACACGGGGGTTGGGCCCTGCGAGAGCACACCGCGCACAGGGGGGGCCTGCGAGAGCCCACCGCGCACGGTGGGGGGGGGGGGGGGGGCACTAAAGGCTGGCAGTTTTATGGAAGGTCCCGTCATCTATAAAAAGGTGATATTTTATTGTAATCTGTGGATATGTGACATATGACAAAACAAACTATACTAAGGGAGGAAATCTCAATAAAAAGGAAAATGACAAAACAAAAGTTTTTTTTATTTAACCCATGAAGCATTATGAGGGCTCCCTCTGTGGGAATACATGGAGCCAGCCTGCCTCCCCTATCTGCAGACACACACAGGCCAGGCAGACAGGCAAGCTCCGGGGATAGAATAGGAAGAGGCTCCTCAGTGCACACAATGGCCTCTGACACACAGCTGCGCACCCAGAAAGCTGACAGCACCGTGTACCCTGGTGACCTTCCCCCGTCTGCCTGTCCCCTGAACCCGGTCTGCTCCTCCATACACCCAAAACCCAGCCAACAAATACAGTCAGGTCAGCCCAGACAAGACCTCATGTTACGGCCAAGGTGAAACCACTCACCGGCTTGATGACACTGTCGATCCAGGAAGTGAAAACCAAAAGTGACAGGAACACTCGGTGCACTCACAATACCTTCCCGGGAAACTACAACACTTCAGTTCCGCTATACTAATCAAAAGACCCGTCAGTGTGTCCACCGCGCATGTGCTGAATGCTGCAGGTCACATGGCACAGACCTATTCACCACCAAAATTGAGGGATTATTAGGGATTATTAGGTTTACTGAACTATATGTTATCAGAATTTAGAAACTCTGTGGCTTTTATCCCATGTGCTGACAAAGTAATAATGATAACAACTGTACATTATATCAACAGCTTAGTTGTCAAGATTTGACATAATTAAAGTTAAAGAGGGAGTCCACCTGAATACAAATACTGCAGCTGCTAACTTTTAATAATCGGACACTTACCTGTCCCAGGGTCCAGCGATGCGGGGGAACGAGGCCCCCCCTCGTTCCCCGCTCCACTCGGCGGCGCCGGCATTTTTACTGTGGGAACCCGGCTGTGGCTTCACAGCCGGGCACCCACTGCGCATGTGCATACGGCGCTCAGTCATCTGGGACACGTGACAGGTCCCAGATGACTGTGTGCCGCCAAGGGGAAGTGATGTCAGTGCCCGGGCACTGAAGGTGGCAGACTACGAGGGATCCCCTAGCAACAGGCATTTAGAGGTGAGTAAAAAAAAATTTATTTTCCAATTATTTTTTATTTATTTTTTTTAAAGATTTTTAAGCAACTTTTTTTTTTTGGTGGCAACACCACTTTAAGTCACTAAAGGCAAAACTTATTTTTTTTGATAGAGTGGGGAGGGATTAGAACACCTGTCAGTTTTTATTGCTGTCTGTGCCCCATTACGGATGGATCTCATCCTCTCTATTTGTCCTGTTTACCATTATCATTAAAAGTGAAAGTAAAAGAAAATCATAAATGTTGGATTGTCCCCAGAAAAGAAATAGAGGAGAAATCTTCCAAATAGAGGAGAAATCTTCCAATGAGGACACAAGTTCTGTTGACCTTGGGGTCCCCAAGAATTTGCAGGGACTGCCCATCACCTCCTGTTTTGGTTATGGGACAGGAACTGAAAAGAAACCTCCCCAATGGGGAAAAAAACTGAAACATGTATCAAATACTTACTATAATTTTCCTTTCCTGACACCAATCCATGGTAGCATACATGTGCTATACAATGTAGTTCTGCCCCTATCACCACCCACAGGACCTGGAAAGCTCAAGCAACCTACCCCATTCTCTGTAAAAACAACAAGATCAACAAGATCAAAAAAGGAGGGTTTGTATGCTACCATGGCAGTGTTGCCAACGGCCCCTAAATTTGAGGGCAGCCTGTAAATTTCAGCCTATTTTCGAGCTGCCCGTAAATATGTCTGTTACAGGCACCGCCCTCCGTAAAAAATATGGCTGTGGGCCAACAGCGCAACTGCGCATGCACCATTCCGAAGCCTGCCGGGCTCGGTAAAGCTTGTACATGATCGCTCATTTTCGACTGGGAGAGCACATTCGCAGTGGTGTAATGGCGCCATTTTTGAATGGAAGGCAGTAACACTTGGTGTCCGGTCTCGACGGCAGCAGCTGTGCCTCGCCACAGCAGAGAGCAGGAGGACAGTAGCAGTACACTGATGTTAGAGTCTCGGTGGCAGCACCTCGCCACAGCAGAGAGGAAGACACTTATATGAGGGGGGCAGAGAGGAGGATATTACTGAGGGGGGGGGTGAAGCGGGCAGAGGTGAACATTACTTGTGGAGGCGAAGGGGGCAGAGGTGGACATTACTGGGGGGGGGGGGGGGTGCGGTGAAGGGGGCAGAGGAAGACATTACTGGGGGGGTAAGGCATATGAAGGTGGACAGAGAAGGACTCTGCTGTGGGGGGGGTGAAAGGGGGCAGATTAAGATACCACTGTTGGGGGAGTAATATAGGGGGCACAGCAGGACACTGCAGTGGGGGGTCAAGATATGAAGGGGGCAGAGAAGGACATCTCTTGTACCATGTCCGCAGCCTCTAATAATCTCTTGTATCATATCTGCAGTCTCTGACAACCCCTGTACCATGTCCGCAGCCTCTGACCACCTCCTTTACTATATCCACAGCCTCTGACCACCTCCTATACCATGTCTGCAGCCTCTAACCATCCCTTGTACCATGTCCGCAGCATCTGACCATCTCCTGTACCATGTCCACAGCCTCTGACCATCTCCTGTACCATCTCCTGTACCATGTCTGCAGCCTCTATCCATCTCCTGTACCATGTCCGCAGCCTCTAACCACCTACTGTCTATCTGAATGAGTCTCTATCACTTCTGGAGGCTCTTGCCTGAGCGCACTGTATGTTTTCTGGACAACCTTGACACTCCAAGATGACAAGATTTTGCTGTAGCTTCCTCCTCTGAGCTTGCCTGATGGAAACACGAACAGCCTCCCGGAGGATCGAAAATAGGGAGCGGCTTGAAGGTAGGTGTTTTAGAGACTTGTTAGGTCCAGCTTGTGTAGGATAGGTACTGTCTCTGTCAGAAAAAAATGGAAGCGCCACTTTGTTTGTAAGATGAAAACAGAAACCACTTTGGGGACAAAGATGCCCAAGGAGCATAGGACCCAACTTGCCTGGAAGGAATAAGATGTAGGACTCTGCAGCCAAGATTACATTTGATCAGGCACATGAGATCTCCACGTCTATTGGAACCTGCCATTGGTTCTCCTTGGTTTATAAATGTATAACACTGCTGTTGTGTTGACCCTAATGCAGAATAACCAACCAGAGTACAAATATGAGGCGACAGCACCGATAGTGCTATCCCAAATGCTCAGATTTGCAGTACATTGAAGACTACCCTATCTGATGGGAAACTCCACCTGTCTTGCGTTCTAAAATGACTGCAGGTGGTGATCCACCCTGTAGCACTGGTATCAGTAGTGACAATAGTCCAGGATAATGAACCTATCGTAGGGGATCGAGTGAGGGTCCCCTGACATACCCATCACCAGAGTCTCCTGCATATCTTAGGAGAAGCACTTTGAACTGACTCAGGTGCTGCCTCCTGAGCTGCGAAAGGAAAATTCTTTGGAACGTCCAAAGAATCCAGTGTGCCCAGGGTAGCATAGGGATGGAAGACACCGTGGTTTTCAGGAGATCCCTGCATTGGAAAGCTGACACCACAGAGATACCACATTCTGAAGACTCTCCTTGCTGCTTGGCCCATTCTGAGAAGGAGGAGAAAAGTACTCACTTGAGCATTGAACTGAGCTTCCATATCTATGCCGGGTGGTCTGTACCAACTGTCTTGACACTTCCTATCCAGCCAAAACTTCTCAGGATGTTTCCTCAAAAGGGCTATACAGAAGCTAGGACCTCCATAAAGGTCATCAGTGAGGTGGAGAGCCCTGAAGGAAAGATACAGGAACTGGAAATGTCCATCTCCCACCAAGACTCAGTTTCTTTAAATTTAACACTGGTCTCCATTCTACGACCTTCTTTGTACAAGACACAGAAGAGAAAAAAAGCCTATAAAACCCTTTGAGAGGGGACTTAGAATTATTGCCCTTTGTAGTCGTATAATATTTACCAAAAGTAACAGAGTTTTACCATAGAAGGCACCCACAGATCCCAAAATGGGCTTTACCATCTGTGTGCATAATCAAACACCCTGGCCCCCATTACATTAGCCTTGGAGGGGGGGGGGGAGTCTCCCGTCAACAAGACTCCCGTGGCAGATGAATGGACCGAAATGGACCGTGGCTTTCCTTCAGAAAGGTGTCCTTGCACACCCTTCTGTCCGCTCTTGAAGGTTTCCATTCTGGCAAAAGGATAAGTCCTGGAATGTAGATCGGGCCAAACTAGCAGAGAGCACTCATCAGAGCCTCGACCTCCTGTGAGGAGGAGGGCCAGCACTATTACTAAGTGGTTTACCAGGAAGTTATGAAAGGTTTGTCACAGCACTTGATGCATGTCTAGATGATGAAGTGACATTGGAATACGGTGCCTTGAAGAAGTATTCATACCCCTTGAAATTTTCCACATTTTGTCATGTTACAACCAAAAGCATAAATGTATTTTCTTGAGATTTTATGTGATAGACCAACACAAAGTGGCGCATAATTGTGAAGTGGAAGAAAAATGATAAATGGTGTTTAATTTTTTTTTTTTTACAACTAAACATCTTATGTGGTGTGCATTTATTTTCAGCCCCCTTTACTCTGATACCCCTAAAATCTAGTGGAACCAATAATTGCCTTCAGAAGTCACCTAATTAGTAAATAGAGTGCACCTATGTGTAATTTAATCTCAGAATAAATACAGCTGTTCTGTGAAGCCCTCAGAGTTTTTTTTTTTTAGAGAACCTTAGTGAACAAAAAGCATCACGAAGGGCAAGGAACACATCAGACAGGTTAGGGATAAAGTTGTGGAGAAGTTTAAAGCAGGGTTAGGTTATAAAAAAAATATCCCAAGCTTTGAACATCTCATGGAGCACTGTTAAATCCATCATCCGAAAATGGAACGAGTATGGCACAACTTCAAACTTACCCAGACATGGCTGTCCACCTAAACTGACAAGCCGGGCAAGAAGAAGAGCATTAATCAGAGAAGCAGCAAAGAGGTAACTCTGGAGGAGCTGCAGAGATCCACAGCTCAGGTGGGAGAATCTGTCCACAGAACAATTATTAGTCATGCACTCCACAAATCTGGCCTTTATAGAGGAGTGGCAAGAAGAAAGCCATTGTTGAAAGAAAGCCATAAGAAGTCCCATTTGCAGTTTGCAAGAAGCCATGTGGGGGATACAGCAAACATGTGGAGTTAAGGTGCTCTGGTCAGATGAAACTAAAATTGAACTTTTTGGCCTAAAAGCAA
This sequence comes from Lithobates sylvaticus, assembly GCA_028564925.1. Taxonomy (NCBI): domain Eukaryota; kingdom Metazoa; phylum Chordata; class Amphibia; order Anura; family Ranidae; genus Lithobates; species Lithobates sylvaticus. Next base: position 95,353,671 of record CM053036.1, read on the forward strand.
AACGCTATGTGTGGTGGAAAACTAACACTGAACATCACCCTGAACATAACATGAAACATCATGTTGTGGGGATGCTTTTCTTCAGCAGGGACAGGGAAGCTGGTGAGAGTTGATTTGAAGGTGGATGGAGTAAAATACAGGGCAATCTTAGAAGAAAACTTGGTAGAGTTTGCAAAAGACTTGAGACTGGGCAGAGGTTCACCTTTCATCAGGACAACGACCCTAAACATTCAACCAGAGCTACAATGAAATGGTTTAGATAAAAGCATATTCATGTGTTGGAATCACAGTCCAGACCTAAATCCAATTGAGAATCTGTGGCAAGACTTGAAAATTGCTGTTCACAGATGCTCTCCATCCAATCTGACAGAGCTTGAGCTATTTTGCAAAGAAAATAGGTAAAAATGTCACTCTAGATGTGAGAAGTTTGTGGAGACATACCCAAAAAGACTTGCAGATGTAATTGCAGCAAAAGCTGGTTCTACCAAGTATTGATAAAGTATTGCCACACGTTTCAGATATTTATTTGTAAAAAAATTTGAAAAGCATTTATCGTTTTCCTTCCACTTCACAATCATGTGCCACTTAGTGTTGGTCTATCACATTAAAATCCCAATAAAATAAATTTACATTTTTGACTGTAACATGGCAAAATGTGGAATATTTCAAGGGGTATGAATACTTTTTCAAGGCACTGTATGTTAAGGGCAAGCTTGTGGAGGAATATAAGCAAAAAAAAGAAAGCAATAATAGTGATGGTGCTTCTGTCGCAGAATCTGCTTTAACCGCTTCCGGACCAGTATAACTGCGTCAGGATGGCTCCCCTGCGCGAGCCGTCATAGCTGTACGTCTGCTCTTTAAGACGCCTCTGGGTGCGCCTGAAGCGTGTCCCTGGAGCCGTTGCGAGTGCCCGGCGGGTGCGATGACCTCCGAGGCACCCGCTAACGCTCGTGTCAGAGCAAGAACCAGGACCTGTGTGTGTAAACACTCAAATTCCAGTTCTCTCAGGGGAGAGGAGCAAGATCGTGTGTTTATACTAAGTATGAACACCGATCTCTATCCTCCCCAGTCAGTCCCACCCCCCCCACAGTTAGAACACACCTATGGAACACAGTTATCTCCTTGATCACCCCTAGTGTTAACGCCCTTCCCTGCCAGTGTCATTTATACAGTAATCAGTGCATTTTTATAGCACTGATCGCTGTATAAATGTCACTGGTCTCAAAAATGTGTCATAAGAGTCCGATTTGTCTGCCACAATATCACAGTCCAGATAAAAATCGCTGATCACCGCTATTACTAGTGAAAAAAAAAAAAAAATATATTAAAATAATATATCAAAAAAATAATAAATAATAAAAATGCCATAAATCTATCCCCATATTTTGTAGACGCTATAACTTTTGCGCAAACCAATCAATATATGCTTATTGTGTTTTTTTAACCAAAAATATGTAGAAGAATACATATGGGCCTAAACTAATTTTTGTTAGAAAAAGAATCAGGATATTTATTATTGAAAAAAGTTAAAGATATTGGGGTTGATTTTCTAAAGGAAAATCCACTTTGCACTGCAAGTGAACTTGGAAGTGCAGTCGCTGTAGATCTGAGGGGAAAATCTGAAATGAGGGGGAAGCTCTGCTGATTTTATCATCCAATCATGTACAAGCAAAAATGCTGTTTTTTATTTTCCTTGCATGTCCTTGCATTTTCTTCAGATAATGAATATGTTTTTAAATCCAAAAGTTACACCTCCTCTTTATAGGCATGGTGTGTTCATTCAGGAGCTACGAGGCACATTATAAATGACAGAAATTTCTTTCTTCACCCTTGACCAGAGTGAAACAGAAAAAAAATCACCATAGACAATAAGCAAATAATGGAATCAGGAAACATTTTTCTCTACTGTCCTATTTCCCAAAGTGTCACCAGAAAGATACCTATGAAAAATGTCCTGTATGTCCCTTCTCTTAAAACGGATCTGTTGTCAGCAAAGAAGCCCACAAAACAAAGCAATGTAGTGACCTTCCAAGATGACAGCTGGCTCTTCACAAAAGGCGATATCATACTTACAGATGAACTGTATCAGCTGAACTGCAATGAGGTGATTAATACTGCTGAGGAACAACATTCAAACTGCATTCACAAACGGCAGAGACAACTTGGGCACAGAAATCCTGACATAATAAAGATATGAACTGAGAATGAATATGCAAGTAGAATAAAAATTAGTCCATGTGATCAAACAATAAAATGCACCAGCTGTGTAAAAGGAAAAATGATAAGAAAACCCTTTCCAACGCAAAGTTACAGTAGAGCTAACAAACCTCTGGACTTAATTCATTAATTTTTGCAACCCAATAGAAAAATTTACTCCAGGAAAGAAGAGGTATTTTTACACTTTTCTAGATAATTACTCAAAGTATACTACACTATATCTGTTATACAACAAAAGTGAAGTACCAGAGAAACTTGAACAGTATTTGGCTCAAGTAAGCAACAAATTTGTCAAAATGCCAAGTGTATTGCGCACAGACAATGGAACTGAATATACTGGTAAAAACACACAGGCGATTCTCAGAAAGCATGGCATAACATTTCAAACCACTGTACCATATAACCCAAAACAAAATGGGGTTGCAGAAATAATGAACCGTACTCTATGTGAGAGTGGCAGAACCATGCTGTTTGATGCAGATATGCCAACCAAATATTGGGGGGAGGCAATTATGACCACAAGCTATCTCCAAAATCGACTACCAGGAAAATCAATGGAGAAAACTCCATATGAACTGTGGTGTGTCCATATGAAGGGTCCCGAATTTGAACCATCTAAACATTTTTGCACATCCCAAAAGAAAAACGTACTAAATGGGATGTTCAAGTAAAGGAAGGTGTACTTGTGGGGTACAGTGAATCACAAAAGGGATACAGAATTCTACACAGAGACACAAACATGGCAACCATCAGTAGAAGTGTAATCATCGATGAAACTTCAGTGTGTTCAAAATTTCATGAACTAACACAAACACTTCAAATGGAGGGAAATTCCACATCAGTGTCAGATGAAGATAAGCAAAAAGGTGACACAGAAATAGAAATTAATGCAGGCAATCTAAATACTGTAAAAGGAGAAACCAGGCCAAAATAGGCTTCAATCAGAAAATCCACCAGAAGCAATAAAGGGAAACAGCCAAACATCTGTCCCATGTTGCTCACATTGAAATAAAACCAGAGCCAGATTCATGGGCTGAGATGCAAAGACTTCCAAATCATGAGAAACAAAAGTCGATCACAGCATTTCACAAAACCACTTACAAGAAACAGATTTATATGCAGTTAAGCAAAAAAGCCTATGTGGACTGTGCACTCTCTGTCCTGTAGTGCTTTATACAGCCATTCCCACAGTATAACCCCTTCTGAGAGACAGAAAAACAAAACTGAGCATGGATTGGAAATAAGCACTGGGTAAAATATTTTTGAAGGATGAATCCACAAAAACATGTTCTTACACACTGTTTTTTTTATCTCCAATCACAGCCAGAAGATAACATTATAAGTTAATGTCCATATGGTACAGATGCCCTACACTCATTCATTGTTTGTTCTTGTCATGCATACATGTTGGAGATATCTGCAAACATCTGGATCTCACCTACACATTTGGTGGTGCTGTCTAGAGTCTTTGTATAAAAAGGTATGAAACTCACCCCTGAGGTTATTTGTCCATGGTACCAGGCCCCATCTGCAGCACTAAAAGCAACATCCTCAAACACTGTCCTTTGGCTGCCCACTCAGCAATCTCCAGACAAAGGAAATCAACTCCATTCCTGACTGCCTGGGTGAGCATTGTAAATGATATAATGCATATGGAGAACCTGGTTTCTAAAGACATTTCTTTAATACTTTGGTGGGTTGATTCTTTTTTGTCATTTCTTTCATAACAAACATATTCTTCATTGTCTATGCCTTCTGCATCTGTACCCCTCCATCCTTTTCAGGAATGATTATATAACATTTCTTTACCATAACGTCATACATTTTTAATGATGTATTATGAGCATTCATCAGTTTACTCACTATCCCCACAACTACCTTTTCTGGTCTTCTTACCTCCTGTGTTCCTTTTCCTTTTTCCATTCCCAGATAAAAAGAAGACTACTGCACAGGCACTAGGATTCAAATTATTATGTAACCCCAGGGGAAGGATTTTAGTTGAGGAAGTAAATGCTAACCTTGGATAATGCTTAAATAAAGATGTCATCAGCCTTTTGAGGAAAAACAAAGATTATGTTATTGAAGGAAAGGTAAAATACCTAAACGTGTTTCTTTAACATAGCATTAGGCTGTATTAAACCCAAAAGCAAACATTTATTGTATTGCAGCTTAACAATTCTTAGATGTGAAGGCTACATTGGTTATCTTTTTTAGGCTTTCTTTCTTCTATTTTCCTCAGGTGATCCAGGTACTAAGTCTGTTGTTTTTCAAAAGAACAAGCTCTCTTGCATTTACAGGGATGGGACAAATGTTTTAATACAGGCAGGGGTGCTTGCAATAATCACCTTTTAGTTATTTATGGAAAACCTTTATCCCAAAAGGAAAAATAAAATGGCTGTAACTGCCTATAAAGTATTAGCTGGAGTTTGGCTTCAATTTTTTAGTGTGTTTAAATCTGCTAGTACACCTAACACCCCCCTCCCCACAGACTGGCAATGCTGCTGTCTAAATCTGCCCCCTGCGCTAATTAATCCAGTGTGCAGATACTCCTGGTTCACACTGAATAGGGCTTTGAAAATCGCGCTACTTTAGCGAGATTTCAAAGTCACTAGTCAGAGCGATTTCATGTTCAGCTTGCCAATATCTGTGCAAAATAGTGCAGGAACCTTTTTCAAAATTGGTGCAAGTCGGACTTGAACGGTTTCACAAATAGTGGCGACTTGTCATGTTATTTTAAACTGTCAAATCGCATGACAAGTCGCACCGGGCTAATATAGGAAGTGTGTTACTGGCCAGATCACAACGAGAAAACAAAGGGGAAAAACAGAAGAAAAAAAGAAACGAATGCAGCTACCACATCTAATGATTGGTAAGCTGCAATATATTACTTTTTTTGGTTTTGGGTTTAATATCACTTTGAAAAAAAACTCTAGATTTGCTCAAATTGTTTATATGTTTTATTTATTTTTAAAATCAGATTTTATCTTTATTTTTTTTGATACCACAACAACATATACACAAACATAACATTGAAATCAAAACACAAAAAACATGCACAAAGCTATTCTCTATGGTGCAGTCAGATGAATACGGACCACCTGTCCATTTCCATCTGATACCATCTGATCTGCTAGATGGATGGGGAATAGAATCCCCATTCATCTGTTTTTAGCGGACAGGACTGGATCGGATGCAGGCGGGTGTAAACAGACACATGTCCATTTACAGCCTCTCCATAGAGAACAATGGTGGTCCTGTTGGGCCCGTCTTTTCCCACTCCTTCCACTGTCAAGTCAATACACAGTCCTTTTGGCCTATAAATAAAAACATTTTTTTTTCCATACTATATTCTGGCAAATGTAACTCCTAACCGTATCCATATGGTCAAGCCATGGCTAGAGATGGCCTTGCGGTTTGCCTGGCGGTCGGTTCGGGGCAAACTTTGCTTGTTTGCGATTCGCCAAACCGGCAGACTTATGGCGCTGTTCGCGGCGGCCATATTCGTTTACATTGTGAAGAACTTTGACCCATGACACATCCATCATGGGGTACAGGACAGCAAATTGAGACATTTCAGCACATGGACATACCCCCTACCTTATAAATAGACCTGATCTGGCGGCCATTTTACATTCTGCCTTTTGTCAGTGTTGGGAAAGGACGCTGTGTGGAGCAGGGACAGTCAGTCTAATTACTAGCTATTACTATTAGGTCCACAAAAGTCCTTTTAAGGACTGGTATAGGTGTACAGTATATAGAGGTGAAATACACTGATAATATACTTTCTTTCAAATATAGAAAGCATATTATAGTGCAGTGCTCAGCGATTGTGCAGCTGTCATTTCTCAGTGTAGGGAAAGGTTGGCGTTTGGAGCAGGGATAGTCTGTAATACACTAGCTAGTTACTATTAGGTCCACAAAAGTCTTTTTAAGGACTGGTATAGGTGTACAGTATATAGAGGTGAAATACACTGATAATATACTAAATATAATAAAATACTTTCAAATATAGAAAGCATAGTATAGTGCAGGGGTCAAGTCCTGGGGGAAAAATTTTGGGAACTCCTACCCAAGATCCGCTCGTCCACCAAAAAAAAAAAATGATACGCTCATATACACGAACGCTTCAAAAGTGGTATTTTTTATCCAATTTTCGTATTGTGTAAGGTCTGACTAAATACAATCTCTTAGCAGCAGTGACCTGATCTACCTGTCAGCTAGCTGTGATTGACAGGTAGATCGAAGCGGAAGCTGTCATGGGGCCCCCTACTGGCAATGCCTGAATGGTCAGGTGTGCAGCACTTACTATTGCAAGCTGTGTCGGCAGCTGCCGGTGTAGCACCTGCCACACAGCTCGCATACTTCAAAGTCTTGCAGGACACGGCTGCTAACGGGAACTGAGTTCCTGTTGAGGAAAAAGTACAGGAACTCCATTCCCATGCGTTCCCGCAGGACTTGAGCTCTGGTATAGTGCATTTCTACTGTGCAGAATTGTGACTGCTGAGCGGTTCTGCAGCAATACTACAAAGAGTGACAAACGCAATTATAAAAAAAGTATTATAACTGGTGTGATAGACCAGTGGCCCCCCAAAACGACAGATTGAAGCTGGGTGTTATATACCTTCTTCCACATACACTGATCAATCATCTCCTGCACCCCCTTCATAGCCTGGCCTGACCTTGCCTCTCCTCCATGGCCTTGAATTGACAAAATTTCACAGATAAAAAAAGAATGCTTGTCGTTGTCGATCCCAGATTCACTTAATACTTCTGGTATGTCAGTGTCCATGTTGTGGGACTATGTGTGCACAGCTAGTAAGTATTTTGTGGCTGAAAATATGACCTGGAGGCAGGGCAGGACTTAGGGTGGTGGGGGCCCCTGGGCTTGAGTCACTTTCGGGCCCTACCTTCTATACATTACCGTATTTATCGGCGTATAACACGCGCCGGCATATAACACGCACCCCAAGTTTTGGAGGAAATTTTAAGGAAAAAACTTACATTTAAATGCCCATCAATGCAGCCTTATCAGTGTCCATCTGCAGCCTTGCCCATCCATCTGTAGCCTTGCCCAGTGTCATTGCAGCCTTGCCCCAGTGTCATTTGCAGCCTTGTCATTGCAGTCTTGAAGTTTAAAAACAGCGCTGCCGGGATACAGAGTCCTGTGGATCTCGGCGGCTCTCGGGTCCTCTCGGCGGCTCTCGTGTCCTCTCGGCGGCTCTCGGGTCCTCTTGGCGGCTCTCGGGTCCTCTCGCAGCTCCCGAGCAGATCCGAGAGTCGCCGAGTGTACTCGGCTCGGCTCACAGTCACGCCCAGTCCCTGTGTTATGTCCATCATAGGACAGGCCTGGGCGTGACTGTGAGCGGGGCCGAGCCGAGTACACTATGTATATCGGCGGGGCCCCCTATTGGGCGGGGGCCCATGGGCTTGAGCCCAGTGAAGCCCAATGGTAAGTCCTGCCCTGCCTGGAGGTTTTTAAGGTTCGCCTGCCATTAAAGTCAATCGGGCCCGCCGCGAACCGAACATTTGGGCACGTTCGCGGATTGCGTTCGCTAAACGTCCCGTCGGAAGTTCGTCCATCACTAGCCATGGCTTCCAAATAGTATCAAACCTCCTAGATAAATTCCTCATAGAGAAAATATGCCTTTCATAGGAGATGTATTTATTCAGATCAAATATCCAATCAGATACAGAGGGTGAGAAGAGGTCCACGTAATGGCAATTTGTCTCCTAGCCACAAAGAGTGCTTGTGCAACAGTAAACCACCTTGGTGGTTTATGCACTGAGCTATCAAGATAGCCCAATACACATATTAACCGCTTCCCGACCGCCTCATGTAGATATACGTCAACAGAATGGCACGGGCAGGCAAAAGCACGTACCTGTACGTCCCCTTTAATTTGCCTGCCCGGGGGGCGCTCGCGCGCCGCCAGTGGCGCTTGCGCGACTCGGTCGGGAGCTCCGTGACCACGGCCGCGGGACCAGCGGACCCGATCGCCGCTGGTATCCCGCAAACGGGTCACGGAGCTGAAGAACGGGGAGAGGTTTGTGTAAACAAACCTCTCCCTGCGCTTCCTACACTGACTGTCAGTGATCGGCGGTTCCTTGTCACCGGGAACGCCGATCAATGACGTCAGACGTACAGCCACGCCCCCCTACTGTAAAAAAAAAACACAACATGTCACACTGACTCCTCCCCGCCCCCTAGTGGTTAACCCCTTCACTACAACTGTCATTTACATAGGAATCAGTGCTATTTAAATAGCATTGATTTCTGTATAAATGACAAATGTCCCAAAAATGTGTCAAAAATGTCCGATGTGTCCGCCATAATGTCGCAGTCACCAAAAAAATCGCTGATCGCCGCCATTACTAATAAAAAAAAAAATATTAATAAAAATGCTATAAAACTATCCCCTATTTTGTAAACGCTATAACTTTTGCGCAAACTAATCAATAATCGCTAATTGCGATTTTTTTTACCAAAAATATGTAGAAGAATACGTATCGGCCTAAACTGAGGAAAAAAAATGTTTTTTTATATATTTTTTGGGATATTTATTATAGCAAAAAGTAAAAAATATTGCATTTTTTTCAAAATTGTCGCTCTATTTTTGTTTATAGCGCAAAAAATAAAAACCGCAGGGGCGATCAAATACCACCGAAAGAAAGCTCTATTTGTGGGAAAAAAAGGACGCCAATTTTGTTTGGGAGCCACGTCGCACGAACCGCGCAATTGTCAGTTAAAGCGACGCAGTGCCGAATCGCAAAAAGGGGCCTGGTCCTTTGGCTGCAAATTTGTCCGGGGCTGAAGTGGTTAAGGATCCACTGAAAGATTCAAATCTAAAAGCCCATTAAGTGTATCCACAACCTGCCCAATACCTCTGAAGTTTCGAGCATCGCCATAGTAAATGTATCAATGACCCCGGATTGCCACATCTGGAGCAAGCTGAGTTGGTTGTTAAGCCAATATTAAACAAAAATTGTGGCGTCCTATACTGTCTTCCTTATGTTCCTTGATGGTGTGTCTGTGCAAATTTATCCTCACTTGTAACTTCTGTCCTGTTTCACCAACATAACACAAGCTACACCTGTTGCATTGGATGAGGTACACCACATTACTGGAGGTACAGTTGTATGATCCCTTGATATTGAAGGTCCCATTTGTGTGTGTGATTGATCTGGTTGCATAGTTTGCAGCGTTTTTAATTGCAGGGTTTGCTTCCATTATTTGTGACTTTATAATCAGAGTGAAGTTTCCTGCTGATTAGTGCACAGACACACCATCAAGGAACATATGGAAGACAGTTTCTGCACACCTGTGGGACATCATTTCTCACAACCGGACCACACTATAGAAGACTGCAATGTTTTAGTTCTTAAAGGGAATTTTAGAACTATCCAGGAAAGGAAAACATTTGAGCTAAGAATGATACTTCTTTTTGACACAAAAAACAATAGCTTAAATTTGGATATTGGTTTCCTCACCCACTATACTACAGTTTTATGACCCCCCCCCCTCTGTGACTGTGATCCCCCCCCCCCCCCTCCAGTCTATGGTCCCTTTCACACTGATGGACCATTCAGGTCCGCCTGTCAGCTTTCCCTCTGTCTTATCTCACTTGCTGATAATTTTATTACCATTGTCATACTATTGATTTGTATATATATGTGTTTGTTTTTGTTTTTCCTTTCCCTCAGAGATTTTTTTTTTAACATTTTACCTTCTGCTAAAACCTTTGTGAATCAGTACTGCTTAGACCTTGAAGAAGGGGACACACCCCGAAAGCTCGTCCATGAAAAATGATATGTTAGTGCAAATAAAAAAGTATCACGGACAGTACTCAATTTTCTCTGTCACAATTGCACTAATACGGCTACAATCACCTCAAGTATAAGCGCATACTGTATGACAATATAACTTGTTGTAATATAACAAAAAACCTGCAGGGGGTGCTGTTAGCACATACGTTTGTCATGTCAGTGCATACCTTGAATGTGGTTGCTTTTAGCTTTGCTAATTGTCTCCTAGACAGTATTTTGGAATGAAATGTGTGTAGAATCACTGTGCTAATTTATTATTTTACACTTTCATCCTTAAATTAGCAGTTCAAGTACAACTGTACTTTTTTTTAATTTGTAATTTACTTTGTCATAGTTAATTCCATCTGATTATGCAAACATAGACATCCATAAAATATAAAGTTACATTTTACAATATTTGTATTGCAACAGATATCATATCAGATAACATATCAGCCATCATATAAGCCATCAACACCATTAATGATGACGTATTTTGCACAAAAAAGTAGCTGAAGAATCAGGTCATCAATGAACACAATGAGCCTTTGGCCTGCCATTTTAATTAACCACTTCAGCTCTGGAAGGTCATGACCAGGCCATTTTTTGCTATTTAGCACTGCACTATTTTAACTGCACGGTCATGCAACGCTGAACCCAAATAAAATTTATATAATTTTTTTGAACACAAATAGAGCTTTCTTTTGGTGCTATTTGATCACCACTGGAATTGTAATCTTTTGCGATATAAATGAAAAAAATACAGAAAATATATTTTACTTTCTGCTATAAAACATATCCAATAAAAAAAAATAAATAAATAAAAAAAATCGAAATTCTTCATAAATTTTGGCCAAAATGTATTCTGCTACATGTGCTACAAAAGTACAGTAAGTATATTGATTGTAGATGCTATAACTTTCACCCAAACCAAACTATGAGATATTGGATTTTTTTTTTAGATTTGTAACGGTGGTGATCAGCAACTTATAATAGGACTGCAATAGTTGCACTGGCGCTGGGGGGGGGCAATACAGTGATCAGTGTTAATATACACTGTCACTGTAATGGCACTGGCTGGGAAGGGGTTAACATCTAGGACAATAAAGGGGTTAAATGTGTGCCTAACAATGTGTAATGTGTGCTGATTTTTACTAAATGGCTCTGTTTCGTATCCCTGCTTTGCAGGAATAAGAAACAGAGATATTGTTCCCTCTGTACAGAGCCCTGTGTTAATTGTCAACACAGGGCTCTGGGCTGTGATTGCACACAGCTTATCAGCAGGTCCTGGCCATAAATTATTGGACTTACTGACTGACTCACGCTGTGTGGAAGCGGGGTGCACATGCATGAGCCCTTAACCTGGAAGCAGACAGCGACATTTCGGTACATTGCGGGCAGGCGGTTTGCAAGAGGTCAAGATGAAATTGTCTCATCCATAGAGAATCCAATATTAGAATAGTTGTAAAGCTGTCGGTTGCATGCCGCCTCCATTGCGAGTAAGGGAACCCGGCAGTGAAGCCGTATGGCTTCACGCCGGGAACCCTACTGCGTATGTGCGAGGCTCCGATTCTCTCTCTTACTGGCCCGGCGGGCCAGGGAGGGAGGAGGAGGGAGCCCGGGTGATGACGTCAATACCCGCGGTTGAGGCTCCTGGAAGTGGGACCAGGAAACCTGTGAAAGACAGGTATCCTGCCCCCCCTCCCCCCAAAAGGTGCCAAATGTGGCACCTGAGGGGGGAAGGAGTACACCAAGTGGAAGTTCCACTTTTGGGTAGAACTCCGCTTTAAAACAAAAATAAAATAAAAGTCACTGGCAATAATAAGTTTAATTTTGCTAGAATTGCTCCTTCAAACCACAATAATGGGAAATTATCTAAACTGGAGCAACCAAGATCTGAGCAACTGTGCATAGCAACCAATCAGCTTCTATCCTTCATTTACCAAGCTTAAGGGCTAATTTATACTAGCATTGCTCTCTAAAGAGCGATCCACTTTTTGACCGGCGGAGAGGAGGCATTGTATGACCTTTTATGTCTATTTTAACCCCTAAATCACACACTAGTGCGCTGCAACCACGTGCACTGTACCCAGTTGTGTGGCACCTCCATTTAGTTGATCAAGTCATGTTTATCAGGTGGCACTGGCCACTGAATGCGACCGCTGGGGTAATTTTTGCTGCATCGCAATGCAAAGCACCCGTGGCATATGAACCTCCCACTCTGCTGCCTTTGCGGCATATTGGGGAGCAGTTGGGGGGATGTATACAAATGGCTGACTAGCATGTTTTTACTGCCCCCCCCCCCAAACACAAGTTTGAACAGGGGAACTGAGGATAGCTTAGGATAGAAGCTGATTGGTTGCCAAATGCTCAAGATTCTGGCTGCTCCAGTTTAGATACCCCCCCCAGTGTTTTCACAACCATATTTTGCTAGTCAAAACCATACTCCATACCTTTAAACATATGCAAATCAAGAGATCATAGTGTCTGTATCTTTATTTTTTTTTGGAATAGGTAGGTCAATGACACTGTCCATATCCGTGTACAGTGGCAAGAAAATGTATGTGAATCCCTGTTTTTCTGCAGTAATTTGACATAAAATGTGATCTGATCCTCATCTAAATCACAACAGACAAACACAATGTGCTTAAGCTGATAACACACAAACAATTATAATTTCTTGTGTCTTTATTGAACACTCTCAGTAAACATTGCTGGGGTAAAAGTAAGTGAACCTATTTACTACAACGAAAGCTAATTGAAGTCAGTTTTTTGCCCCCCTGGAGTCCAATTAATTAAATGAGTTTGGAGGTGTGGTTTAGAGCTACTTTGATTGATAAAAGACACTCAAACATTTGAAGACTGCTGTTCGTAAAAAAACTTGACAGATGTGAACCACGCCTCGTGGAGTTCTCTGAAGACAAACGACCAAGAAATGTTGATCTGCTTAAAGATAGAATATGATACAAAGCAATCTTAAGGCATCCATTAGTCGACAGTTAGACTAATTGTCTATAAATGGAGACAGTTTGGTTCTGTGACTACTCTTCCTAGAAGTGAGCATCCAGTCACGATGACTCCCAAGGCACAACACAGAATCCTCAATGAGGTAAAGGGGAACCCACGAGTAACAGATAAAGGCTTGAAGACATCTCTGAAACAGGCAGGGTTTCCATGGTCGAACACCACGGAGGAAGCCGCTGATCTCCAAAAAAACCCCATTGACGTCAGATGCCACCTGGATGGGAGGACTATAAGAATGCGGCTGTATGCTGCAATCCTCAGTCGTAGGCATCCTATCAAAGGGAACTTCTCTCCCATCTCTTGCCACACTGATTGTTGGACTCTACTAGGCAAGTGATCTCTATGCAGTTTCATTTGGCTTCCTAAGTGGCTACATATTTTGATCATACTTAATACCATATTTATTTATTTTATTTAATTTTTGAATTTTAGATGTTCCTGTGTAACTTAGCACAATCGGGATCATGAACATTCCCCCAAAGCCCACTTCTGGCTGTGTTTTTTTTCCACAATCCAGATTATATACTGCTTTTGAATTTCCTAATCTGCAGTGAGGAACCCTCCCCAATCAGCAGGAGATTGTTTGATTCTATCTTTAACTGATTAAGGTAATATTCAATTAAAGATCAGTGCACACCTAGGGTGTTAATCTAGACATCAATGGTTAGCACTTGAATTGATTCAATCACCTTTTCTTACTTCCCTATCAGGGATATGCAATTTCTTTGTCCTCCTTGGTCATATGGACTGGAACATGTGGGTGGGGCTTCACTGATGTGATTTAGGATTGATTTTACTGTTTCAATCAAATTCATATTTTACGTTCTGGCAACCTGGGTAAGATCTGCCTTTGATTTATTCTTGCATATTGTTGCCTACTCATTGGGGGTTATTTACTAAAGGAAAATCCACTTTGCACTGCACTTGGAATTACAGTCGCTGTAGATCTGAGGGGGACATGCAAGAAAAATAAAAAACAGCATTTTAGCTTGCACATGAGTGGATTATAAAATCAGCAGAGCTTTCCCTCATTTCAGATCTACCCCTTAGATTTAGAGCGACTGCACTTTCAAGTGCACTTGCAGTGCAAAGTGGATTTGCCTTTCGTAAATAACCCCCATTGTCTTTATAATGCCATTTGATATGTTATTTATATACATATATGTACACTGGTTTTAATTAGCCAACATATGTATTTGCAGTTGAAATCTCTGCTTCAATAATTAACATGAGATCTTATCCATGTCTTCTTATCCCCAGCCTATCATGCACTGTACCAAAACTCCGGAGGAAGCTCAAATGAGCGAAACATGTTGAGTGGTATCTTTTGCACCAATGCTTGTGATGTACTATATTGAAATTGATGTGGATATTTTTATCTTTTCATGTTGTTTGTATTTTTTGTACTAAATAAAAAATCTCTTTATGGATGCCCTTAGTTTGGGCTGTTCTAGATTGCACAAGCAGCAGGTTTGATTACGCCTTCCTGCATTTTGGAGGCTTCTAGACCTGAGAGACAAATGGGCAGCTTGAATATTTAGTGTGCTTCAGCCAATCCCTGGGGGGGGGGGGGGTTGGCCTGTAGTCTGGAGATAACATAAATAGTCTGGGTCTGGAGAAGACCTGTTCTTGTCCAGAGAAGTTTCACCACCTCAGATGCTCTGCCGCTCTAAGGCAGTTTGTTCTGGAGTTTGCCGTTGTTCATTGGCATCCCAGCTGTGGCAGGGCTGGGAGAGCATATTCCTAATCATCTTTTGAGCTAACTAAGCAGTCTTACCTAAGGATCTGGTCTGGAGGACTCCCTGAAGAGTGCTAGATTGAAGCTGGAATGAGTGTAGCTGCCCTGTAGCATTGTGAGTATTAACCCCTCCCTAATTGAAGAGTATCTGGTGGAACCTAAGAACTGAGCAATTGTCCTGAGACATAGAGATGTTGGACTAGGAGAGTTCAGCTGTCCTGGAGAGACATTGTGAGAATTGACCTGAGCTCAAAATCCATTGACTGTGTGCTGTTCTACTTTGGAGGCCACCGGTAGCTCATCCTCTGAGACTGTTCATACAGAGTCCCAGTTTTGGCTCTCCCCAGCTCTACTGGTTTAATGACTGCTCAAAAAAGTGGCAGCTAGTAAAGTGTGTCCTCCTGCTACAAGTCATCGTTTTTAGAGTATGCCATACCACCTCAAACCCTCTCCTGTTATAGGTTCTACAAGCATAAGTTCTACAAGCAAAAAAGACATCCCCTAGGCAGTTTACTGGAGCCAGAGTGAATAGACTGTTGTCTGTGTTCATGGGGGCTTCTTCACTATTTTGGGAAAGAACCAGTTAAATCATCTCCTATGAGGGTAGCACAACAACCAAAATATTATACAGGATCAGCTAAGCGTTGCTGTCTGCCAGCTGAAGCTTAGTAGAAGTTGGGTGATGCAGGATAATGTCCCTAAGTATCAAAGGAAATCCACCACCAACTTGCTTCAGAAAAAGAAAATGCGCCTTTTGGAGTGGCCCAGTCAGAGCCCAGACCTTAAAGTGGTTGTAAACAGGCTTACCTGTTGGTAAAAGTGGTGTAACAGGGTTTACAACCACTTTAACACAATAGAGATGCTTTGGAATGACCTCAAGAGAGCTGCTCACACCAGACATCCTAAAAATGTGTCTGAGTTAAAGCAGTTTTGTAAAGAGGAACAGTCAAAAATTCCTCCTGAACATTGTGGAGGTCTGATCCAGAGCTACCGAAAGCTCTTGCTTGAAGTCATTGCTGCAAAAGGAGGTTCGACCAGCTATTAACTCCAAGGGTGCACTTACTTTTTCCTCTAACACTGTGAATGTTTAATTGGTGTGTTCAATAAAGACATGAGAAATTAGAATTGTGTGTGTGTTATCATTTTAAAGTGGAACTTCACTCTCTCAATCAACACTGACTATTTTTAATCCTTATGCTAGCATTAGTAAATAGATAGGAAATTACATTCTAGTTACTTGTTTTTGTTTGTTACATTTCTTCAGTTTCTTCCTGGTTTCCATGCCTAGGCAAATTATGACATACATCCGAGGAGTCTTCAGGAGGGGTTTTCTCAGCTAAGCACACCCTCCTGCCTGTATGCCTGAGCTAAGGGCAGATGAATTCCAGGAAGTAAATGCTACATGAATCATCTGCCCTTGGCCACAGTCAGAAATTCTAGGGTCTGTTTTTCAAAGTGATTTTTCAGCAAAATAAAGCATGAGCATGAGTATGTTTTATATATTAAAAATGAATTAAATAGTATTTTTGGTTTGTGGTGCTCAGTGTAGTTCCACTTTAAGCACAATGGGGGTTATTTACGAAAGGCAAATCCACTTTGCACTACAAGTGCAAACTACAAGTGCAAAGTGCACTTGGAAGTGCAGTCACTGTAAATCTGAGGGGTAGATCTGAAATGAGGGGAAGCTCTGCTGATTTTATCATCCAATCATGTTCAAGCTAAAATGCTGTTTTTTATTTTCCTTGCATGTCCCCCTCGTATCTACAGCGACCTCACTTCCAAGTTCACTTTCAGTGCAATTTCAAGTGCACTTTGCACTTGTAGTTTGCACTTGTAGTGCAACGTGGATGTTGTTTAGAGAGACTGAATGCACATCAGGCTGCTAGCCAAACGGCTCACCACTGCTCCTGAGAGGGATAGAAGAGCAGTGACAGAAATTCTGGGACATCAGAGAGTGCCATGGATGCTGATGGAGCCCACTGCTTGGAGGGGAAGGACGCTGTGGACACTGACTGTGATGTCAACAGTAAATAGAAAGAGATCACCTGACCTGCTAATACAGGATTTGGTGAGAGGTCGCTGGCTAAAACCCCACTACACTTTAACAAAAGAGGGAAAGTGTTGTCTGCAAGTATCACAGAGCCAGTGCCATTATCAGTGCTTTAAGGGATCAGAGCCAATGCCATTATCATGCCTAAGGAACATTATCCTGTGCGCTCCAACATACCAGTTGGGCCCCAATGAGCTGCCCAGCAGAAGAGAGAGAGAGTATATTACAGGCTGCAAAACTGTTAAAGTAGCATAGCTCTCCTTAATTTGGACTGCCCCAGTACATGGTTTAGGAGGAGCTGATTTATATACCCATTGTTTATTTACTGTATATTTTTTCTACTGTCCACCTATTTGCATTATATGTTTCTTGCATAGTTTAACTGTTTGCTGTGCCATTGCTGTTATTTCATATCAATTTTGCCATTGGAGTACAGTATATACAGTACATTTGCAATAAATATTCCCCACCCAGCAGATGTGTCAGAGTGTGTGGTGCTATTTGCAGAGTGGTGGGCACAGGGACAGTGGACCTGAGAAACAGATGTCAGTCAGCATTCCCAACCCATTTGTTTACATTCAGCTGTCAACAAGGGAGCCCTGACCAGGAAGCTGTCGCATTCATGACAACTATTATCACTGGCCTGTCTAGATTTCCCCCCTTGCCATTATGCCCTTAACCCTTTCACTGCCACACTTGACTTTATTTGAATATTTTCTAATTGTCTTTATTCATATTCAACTTAAATCTGCTTTGTTAAAAAGAAAAGCTTTCTTTGGCATGATAAGTGACTAAAGTTGAAAAGTTTAATTTGTAATAATATCTGATCTTCTTTTGCCTTATGCAACATAATATTTGGGAGGGCGCTTAAAAATTTTCAAGACAGTTTTATTAGCATTTTTTCTTTGTAACACTTTATTTAAAAATGGCATACCAATTTTTGAAAATGTAGAATTTTCTGTTGCCCTGGGTATAAATAAATAACTTGCTTATATCGCTTACTGCTATTTATTAGTACCGTAAATTAATTTTTTTAAACGCTAGACTCAACATGGTTGTGGGGGGTGGTCTTACAAATGTATATGTCAAGTAGTGAAGGATGGGTATTTGGCTTTTGGGGGATTGCGTGAACACAATGATGTGGCAATGATGTCACACTGTTTCTTTGCCAGGGTTCTGTTCTAATTGTGACTAGGGCTCTTGATTAAAACTACAGGGGAATTCTAAGTGTACATAGCTGTAATTTCTTCATCTGGTTTACCAGAAAGAGAAAAGATAAGAAAGGGAAGAAACGCTTGGAGAGAACCTGGCAAATTTTTGTTTTTAAAGTACTGTATTTCCTGATGCAGTTGGAGCAAGGACTAAATAGCAATGTCAGAAATAATATAAATAAAACGAAAGAAGAAAAAGGATAAAAAATAAAAATAAAAATCCACACTACATAAATTTAATAATAACCAAAACCAATTACATTTAAAAATGTTAACAGGTTAGAAAGTGAAGCTAGTAATAATTGTACAGATAGAATAGATCCACATTAATGAAATAGCAAACTGGGAGAATGGGGCCCCCTTAGGTAGCTGCAGTAGATGGAAACCTGGAAATTCATGAACAGAGATTTCAGTAATAAGAAATATAAGGATCTGGCCAATGTTTCAGTTTGTCAGACATCATTTAAAACTATAATCATTTTTGGTGACCAGTTATTATCCACAATATTTAACGTTATTGCCAATTTATTTGATATGTTTTCAAAAGTTACCGATAACTTTTTTATGTTTGACAATTTAAAATCTACCCAAAACAGTCTGGCTCAAAGCTGACCATTACTTAGGTCTGCTGCAAGACTCAGCCCTTTCCAATCTCTGATTGTTTGTGGTTTTCCACATACTCCTTTTAATCGAAACCTATCGGGAATTTGCACAGAGCATGCACAGTGAATGCTCACAAACTAATAGGCCAAAAACGTCTGAAATCCAACTGGTTAACCTTACTGATTGTGTTTTATGTATTGCTGGCTGATAAGAACATGCTTTTGTCTTTGAGAGCTACATGCCAAAAACAACTTGGAAACACATTAGCAAAAGGGCCAATATTTAAAAGCACTATGGGATTGTATTTGTAAAATATGCTTTGGCGTGTGATCTATTACATCATGTGAACGGGCTTAGATCATCAGACATTTTTAACAATTAATTTATAAAATAACTGTGGAAAGCCAAATGAAATGTGAATGCATTTAAACTAACATGCTCAATACACTAAGATAAACACATTTTTATTGAGAATCTAAACATTTATAGCCAGTAGGTCATGTAGCTGCATCTGTGGTGGAGGGAAACATGGAGCTTTACACCAAAAATTTATAAATTTCACCGCTATGGGTAGAGCTTCTCCCAAACAAATGACTTCATATTCTACCCAGCCTACCAGGACTCCACTGCATTAGTCCAGGCTTATAACAAAAAAGATTTTGTGGAAGCCTTTGGTAAAAGATTATAAACAGCCACTGAATAGTTTCCTTGAAATGTACTGATAAACTCACCCATCTGTTTTGACTTTATCAATACCAATTTAACGCAAATTTATTCAGCAAGATATAAACAGTCTTATAACCCATTATGCCCTAAGGCCACTTTCACATGGGCATTCAATTTTCGTCATCTTGTTTTTTTGTTAGAAAATCGAGTAAATAACATGTAGCACCCTGATGTTTAGGGAGGGTTGCTATTAAATGTATTTGCCAAGTGATAGTTGCCTTGGTCAATTGTTAGGAGGTTAATTGATTTCATCCCAATTCTGGAATTGCTGCACTTCTCTCTTCTGTCACTAGATGGCTGGGTATCTGGTGACATTAGATAAGATGAGGGCATTGCAAGGACAGATTAGGAATGAATGGGGGGTCTCAGCCAATAGGCAGGGATTTTCTGGGTCCCTTGGCCTGCTGGAAGAACCTATTTATTTGGGTGGAGTCAGGTGATTGGGGTTCTGTGCCACCTGGACGGCTGTCTGGGTGGACATGTTTCGTATTGCCCTTGGCTGATAGGCCAGAAACCTAAGGCCTATCCCAGGGACATCTGGCTGCTAGGCTATCTGAGAGCCTATCCAGAAGTAGTGCAGGGTTGAAACTGCAGGCTTGTAGTCCAACTAGAAGTAACAATTCCCCCAGCCGGGGAACCAGTTGTGGTCGGAGGTAGAGGGGAAGCTGTAGCCACAAATTGACCATCCACCTTGCTACCTGAGACCATTGTGAGTAAGCCGAGGCCTGTACCAGAGCAGACTTCTTGCCAACCGGGGGCGGTGGAGAAGTGGGAAAGCATCAGCAAGTGCCAAACCAGGGACCTAGCGGGGCAGCAGAGGTGACGCTTGTGGCATGCCAAACCAGATACCTAATGTGTCAGCAAGGGTGAAGCTTGAGGCGTATTTGTGAGTGCCAAGCTAGGGACCCAGCAGTAAAGCGGGAGTGACACTTGAGGAAGATACCGAGGGATACAGTGAAAGAGCTCGGGATCCAGTGGGTAGTGGATCTGAAGTCTAGTGAGAGAGACTGGAGCCCTTTGAGTAAATACCCACCGTGAGTGAGTTTGGGGTAAAGAGAACTGGTCTGGTTACAGATAGTTGAATACCGTTACCATTAGTAACAGCTACAAGATTGTTGACATATGAGGCAGCGGTCCCATCTATATAGAAGTGGTGTCCAGCTGGAGGCCTTCACCTGTATAGCTGTCTACCTATAGAAGTCTCAGAGTCTGACAATTAACATTGCATCTGCCTAAGGGTGTCCTGGCCCTAACCCTCTCTCCCACAGTTCTGTTTAAGATACAACAAATCTCTTTGCATTCAAAAAGTGTTTGGCGACCACCTGTTCATCTTGCATTACACTCACCATGCCTTGTAACCCACTCTACACTGAAGGATGTCAGCTGTCCTGGAGGTCAACATTGGGACTCTGGAGGTCACCATTGGGCTTCAGGGGCCCTGGGACTTTGCTACAAACAGATACGGACTTTAGTTTTTACATCCATTGTGTACATTCGTTTTTACATCTGTTTTCTAATGAATTTCTAATTTTTGGAACAATTAGAATTCAAATTAGTTGAAAATTGTGTGGTAGTGAGGTACCCCACCAGTGTTTGGACAGAGGATTCTCAACCAGGCAGGTTAAGGGGCTCCAGTTTATTTTCTTATTTGGGAGGAAACTGGCTTTTCAGTTTCCTCATTGTTTACTAAAATCCGTTTTGGGATCTTGAGCCCGGGGATTTCGTAGCGATCCGGGTGGAATGAAATCCCCAGTCCTGGGTCCAGATCTTCAGATCCACCAGCATACTGACTGGTCAGGTGTGTGTGTGCTGGGCTATTTGTACACACCTGACCATGGTTCTTGTCTCCACCCTCCCGAGGAGTCCAGGCAAGCAAGGGAGAAGTCTGTATGTCTGCACAGGTCTGTCTGTGAGAGTAGACAGAGGGTTCAAGCCTGTGGGCTGGAAAAGGAAGCTGGAAAAGAGTGCTCAGGTACTGGGTGTACAGGAACTCTGTTAAAGAGCCGAGAGGGCTAAAGCACAAGTCTGAGCAGCCGTGCTGCTAAAGAGAGCCAGGTGGCTTGGTATTTTTGGTTTGACTTACATTATTGCTGTGGAAAACTGAAACCCCCTGTGTGGGCAACTCGTCTGTTTTATGGACATTTTATTTCTTTAATAAAAAGGGGCCTACAAGCCCTTTAATCTGCATATCTGGCGTGGACTCCACTCACTGGTAAGCTCTACCCTTAAGCTAAAACATTCCCCGATGTTACAATTGATTGACTGATACTAATTCTATTTGAAAAATTGATGGTTGCTAAAGGCTGCTGCTTCCTTAACAACCGATGACTCATCAGCTGTCAGCAAATGTAAACAAAACAATTCCCGGCAATTAAAAAAAAAAAAAAAACTGTGTGGGGGTCCCCCCTATTCATTCAAGGCCCTTCTGGTCTGGTAGGGATTTTAAGAGGAACCCTACACCAAAACTGAAAAAAGAAAATGGCATAGGGACCCCATAAAATCCATACCAAACCCTTATACGAGCATGCAGCCCAGCAGGCGATGAAAGGGGGATGAACCATTCTAGGCCACATGCCTTTAACGTGGGGGGTGCTTTTGGGTGCCCCCCAAAGAACCTTGCTCCCATGTTGATGGGAATAAGTGCCTCTTCCCCACAACCCTGGCCGCTGGTTGTGGGGGTCTACAGGCAGGAGGCTTATCGGAATCTGGAAGCCCCCAGATCCTGGCTACCCCAATATGTAAATGAGTATGGGGTAGTGTAAAAATACACAGCAGCCAGTTTTTGAAAAGTCTTTTATTAAAAAAAACTAAAAATTTAACAAGGGGGGCCCCAGATCCCAGCCCCTCCCCCATGGGAATGAGTAGGGGTACATAGTACCCTTACTCATTTGCCAAAAAAGTGTCAAAAGTAATCAAAGACACAACACAAGACCTTTATTAAAAAAATAAAAATAAAAACAAAAAGGTCCCCTGGTGTAGATCCAACGTCAATCATGATGGGGGGGGGGGGGGCAGAGCCTGCTATGGATAGGGGGGCCCCAGGCAGTTTTTTTTTCAGAATTCTTAATTGCCTGTAATTGTTTTGTTTACATTCAGCTGTCAGCAGGGAGTCATCAGTTGTTTAGGACGCTGCGGCTGTCTTGCTGGCCCGCTCCATAGCAACCAGCTATTCTTCAAATAGAATTCGGATTGGTCGATCAATTTTTGACATATTTGAATTCTATCTGTTCCAAAAATGTTAAAACGGATGTACACAATGGATGTAAAAACTAAAGTCTGGATCCATTTTTATCCGATTTTCTAATTAAAAAAAACGTGACTGAAGGGATAAAGAAAAACGGAACACCTACAGTGGTGTGAAAAAGTGTTTGCACCCTTCCTCATTTCCTGTTCCTTTGCATGTTTGTCACACTTAAGTGTTTCGGAACATCAAACCAATTAAACAATAGTCAAGGACAACACAAGTAAACACAAAATGCAATTTGTAAATGAAGGTGTTTATTATTAAAGGTGAAAAAAAATCCAAACCATCATGGCCCTGTGTGAAAAAGTGATTGCCCCCTAAACCTAATAACTGGTTGGGCCACCCTTAGCAGCAACAAATGCAACCAAGCGTTTGCGATAACGTGCAATGAGGCTTTTACAGCGTCCTGGAGGAATTTTGGCCCACTCATCTTTGCAGAATTGTCCTAATTCAGTTACATTAGAGGGTTTTCGAGCATGAACGGCCTTTTTAAGGTCATACCACAACATCTCAATAGGATTCAGGTCAGGACTTTGGCTAGGCCACTCCAAAGTCTTCATTTTGTTTTTCTTCAGCCATTCGGTGGTGGACTTGCTGGTGTGTTTAGGATCATTGTCCTGCTGCAGAACCCAAGTTCGTTTCAGCTTGAGTACACGAACAGATGGTCGGACATTCTCCTTCAGGATCTCTTGGTAGACAGCAGAATTCATAGTTCCTTATATCACGGCAAGTCTTCCAGGTCCTGAAGCAGCAAAACAGCCCCAGACCATCACACGACCACCACCATATTTTACTGTTGGTATAATGTTCTTTTTCTGAAATGCAGTGTTCCTTCTACGCCAGATATACTTGGACACACACCTTCCAAAGAGTTCCACTTTTGTCTCATCGGTCCACAGAATGTTGTCCCAAAAGTCTTGGGGATCATCAAGATGTGTTGTGGAGAAATTGAGACGAGCTTTGATGTTCTTTTTGCTCAGCAGTGGTTTTCTCCTTGGAACTCTGCCATGCAGGCCATTTTTGCCCAGTCTTTTCCTGATGGTGGAGGCATGAACGCTGACCTTAACTGAGGCAAGTGAGGCCTGCAGTTCCTTGGACGTTGTTGTGGGGTCTTTTGTGACCTCTTGGATGAGTCGTCGCTGCGCTCTTGGGGTAATTTTGGGCGGCCGGCCACTCCTGGGAAGGTTCACCACTGTTCCATGTCTTCGCCATTTGTGGATAATGGCTCTCACTGTGGTTCACTGGATTCCCAAAGCTTTGGAAATGGCTTTATAAACCCTTTCCAGACTGATAGATCTCAATTACTTTCTTTCTCAATTGTTCCTGAATTTCTTTGGGTCTCGGCATGATGTGTAGCTTTTAAGGATCTTCTGGTGGACCTTACTGTGTCAAGCAGCTCCTATTTAAGTGATGCCTTGATTGTGAACAGGTGTGGCAATAATCAGGCCTGGGTGTGGCTAGAGAAATTGAACTCAGGTGTGGACAACCACAGTTATAGTATGTTTTAACAAGGGGGGCAATCACTTTTTCACACAGGGCCATGATGGTTTGGATTTTTTTTCACCTTTAATAATAAACACCTTCATTTACAAATTGCATTTTGTGTTTACTTGTGTTGTCCTTGACTATTGTTTAAATTGGTTTGATGTTCCGAAACACTTAAATGTGACAAACATGCAAAGGAACAGGAAATGAAGAAGGGGGCAAACACTTTTTCACACCACTGTATGTGAAAGTGGCCTAATACCTAATGCATTTTTGAATCACACATTTTAATATTTTTTTTAACTTAGGACTAAATTTAGGGCTTATTAAAATTAGATTTATATGGTTATATTCTTGATTGTAACTGACATAGCAGAAATGTTGTTTGCTGAGTTTATCAAGAGGAATGTTTCATAGACAGATACCTTCTGTCTTCACACTTTTTGCTTAATTTAGTGTTTATACTGGCTTCTGAGCGGTCAAGATAAGGCAATGACCTACTGGTAAAAAGACAGGTGAGCAGGACAGAAAGTATAATGTTGTATTGTTTCCAATACCTTTGAATAAACATTTACATTTTTATCAGGTCACTACTATACAGATAACAGCAAAGGATACTATGCTAAAGGTAAGTTCAAGTGGATGCTTTAACATTTCCCAAATCAAGAAAGCTCTTGATTATTAACAGTTTATAGTGAACCTGAATGAAAAAAGTAAAGATTTGGTGTATGTTGTTTGCCCAGGTGGGTGCTCATCTCCCACTGGTACGTCCAATGATTCCTAGGCGCTTGAAGAATGTTTCCTTATTTAAAGGGATTGTTTAGGAAAAACCTTTTCCAGTTGTAATTTTTTCTCCTGTATATGATATCTGGGTAATTTAGGGGTTGTTATGTTAAAGGGTCTGTGCATTCATCAACTATTTTATTAAGTATTTTGTCTTTACACAAGTTCCACTCACAGCACATATATATTATATTCCCATATACCATTATACTTTTATTATTAATCAATAGCTCAGATTGTTCCTTTAGGGCTACTCATATAAACTAGGTAAGAAAAAAAAGGAAAAACGAGAAAAAAAAAAAAAAGAAAATTCATATATTTAGGTATTTTTTACCTATTCTTTAATATAGCTACTTTATGCTGTTAAGTGATCCTCGTGGACCGGTGTCTGCCCCATAGAGAGGGAAAAGTAAGAAACTAGAAAAGAGAAAAGAGAAAAAAAAAAAATTAAATACAAAAAAAGGAAAAAAAAAAAAAAAGGACGTCCATTCACACACACACCCACAGAGACATGGACATACTGTACATACAAAAACTTCTGAGGAGCCCCTTCTCCCGACCATCAGGCTAGTCACCCAAGCAAAATCAAAATGCAAGTCCTGTTCATATATAATTATAATTTCAAAGATAGGATCTTAGCATTTCCGAGCTCAAAAATTCAATCCAAGGTGACCACAATTCCCTAAACTTATGGTGGCGTCCCTGTATGCTTGCAGTTATTTCCTCCATTCTCTTTAATTTATTGAGTTCAGCAACCCACTCATTAATAGTGGGGATAGCGCTTGTGTTCCAGTGTCTGGGAATAATTATTCGCGCAGCGGAGATTAGATAAGGAAGCAATACTTTTGTGACCTCTCGCGTAGAGCCTGGATATATAGATAGCAAAGCGATTTCTGGGGATTTCTGATAAGATATGCTAGTAACAGAAGTGCAAATTTGGAATATAGACTCACAGCATTCTTTAAGCTGTGGACAGGTCCACCATATATGAATCATTGTACCTACATCTCCTCCACATCCTCCTTCTCCAACACTCCTTAGGGTAAGTCTGAGAAATTCTATGTAACCTCTCTGGGCATCTGTACCATCTAATTAATATTTTATCATTCTTTTCTTGTATGTAGTAGTAATTATCATGTTAAGTGCCTGAAGTCCTTTGATAAAGCTTGTGTAATTGGGGAAGGATTTGGCCATATCCATCGTAAAAACGCGACATGCCAGGCAAGAATTCTGGATTCCCCATTATCGGTGTTAATGGGCCTAGTACTGAGGAGACACCCCACATTTGAACAGTCTTGTCCCAGACTTTTAACAAAGACTGGGTCAAAGGTGGGAGTGTTTGTCTAGGTGGGTGTAGTTTAGATTCAATCCAGAGGAGTGAGGTCAGGGGGACCCCTATTATTTGCTGTTCAATGGCTACCCATTGTTCTATCACGATGGAATCAGTCTAATATTCTAGTCAATACTGAAGCTATGTAATAAAATTCCATCTGCGGTAGACCTGCTCCTCCCTCTATCTTCTGCTTTAACAAGATATCATAATAAAGTCTAGCCGAAGTGTTTGGCCAGATATACCGATGTAGGCTAGATCTTAGAGACCGAAAAAAGGTCAGAGGAAGAGTTATGGGCACTGTTTGATATAAGTACAAAAAGCGAGGTAAGATATCAATCTTATATATTGCCATTCTCCCAAACCAGGAGTGTTTCCCTTTAGCCATATACTGTAATATACTAATTGTAGAATTAAGTAGGGGAAGATAATTCAATTCATTAATTTTTTCCTCCAGGGGGGCAACATTCACCCCTAAGTATTTAAGAGATTGTAATATCTCTATGCGCTCTCCCTCCAGTGTCCCCCTGTGTGTGTGTGTGTGCGCTCTCCCTCCAGTGTCCCCCTCTGTGTGTGTGCGCTCTCCCTCCAGTGTCCCCCTCTGTGTGTGTGCGTTCTCCTTCCAGTGTCCCCCTCTGTGTGTGTGCATTCTCCCTCCAGGGTTCCCCTCTGTGTGTGTGTACATTCTCCATCCAGTGTCCCCCTGTGTGTGTGTGTGTGTGTATGCATTCTCCCTCCAGTGTCCCCAGAGGTGTATCTAGTGAAAATGGCGCCTATGGCAAACACTGAAACTGCGCCCCTGTCAAAACATTTGAAACCCATCTTTCAGATACTGTGGACAGGACACGGTTAGATGCTGTGGACATGGTAGTTTCCTTCTCTGTCCTCCCTTCATATTACCATACCGTTCCACATGAGTCAGTGTCTGTCTTCTGTTCTGTCACTGTGTCCCATTCACCTCTCCAGTCAGGCACTGTGCACATCAGTGTACTGTCTTCCTCTGCCGGGCCGGCTGCCCCCCCCAGTAATGTCCTCCTGTGGCCTGTGCCTCCTCTCTGCACCGTTGCACCGCTGCGTCACCGCCGAGAACGAGTGCCTTCCATTTAAAAATGGTGCCAGGTGGCGACATCACGTTACTGCACATGCGCTGCCCGGTCAAGCATGTACGATCTTTCCTGAGCCCTGCAGGCTTTGGAATGGTTGCATGTCCGGCCCACATCTATCGCTGCCCGTAACAGGCTTTTACGGCAGAAAAGACCATACTTCTCAACTTTTGAACTTCAGAATGAGGGACACATGAGGGAGGAAGCATCCGATGGCACGTGGCAAAAGTGGATGTGGTCAAATTCTTAACAGTGGGTGGGGGCTTAATGGGCCTGGCTAAACAAAACCCAGGTTTCCTTGTACCTCTAAAATATGCTTTGATTGCTGTGTCACAAGATAAAGTCTCACAGACACATGCAAACCCCAGCACTATAATAAAAAAAAAAAGAAAAATCTTACATTACAAATGGTTTTGCATAAACTATAAAAGTGTGCATTACACAAAGTGTAGAAGGATTCAGGAATGCATTATGTACAGGGTAAGTGAAGTAAGGGAAAGTGGCGATCTGTGAGTGCAGGGTTACACAAGGCTGAAAACCCCCTGGGGAGGGGAACAGACAACTGATCCTGACACTTTACATCTTTGTCCCAGCCAGCGATATATGTCAACTTCTGTCTGAATAGGACCTGCAGCAGTGTGAACATCCAGGGACTGGTGAGCAAGCCCGCTGGATGTGCACTGTGCAGCTCCAATCAGAGACTTCACCTGTCAGATCCAAGCTGTGATGTCAGTTATGGGCGGGACTGCTATTCAGACCCGCCCCATCTGTCAAACAACCAATATAATGAAATAGTTGCCCAGAGCTGTCAGTTTATTTTTTCCATTCAGCCTGCTGGTTGAATGAGAAAAATTGAATAGTGTGTACCAAATTCAATTTTCAGGTAAATGTCAGCTTTAATGTGTCCCCACACCAGGGATGGGACTTGGCACAGAGCAAAGCATTCACCAGGTGCCTTACAGACAGACAGATGGCAGTTGAGTGCAGGGATGGTGTCAGCTATGGAGGCGCTCAGCTCTAGTATTTATCATTTACTTTGATCTGAATGGACGATGACAGGTTCTCTTTACTGGCAGACACCCCTCTCAGATCTCCTGTAGAGGGCCCTGGAGCCCACACACTGGACAGATCCAATCTTCAGAGAGATATAGTATCTGCAAGGAGAGATCCCACCAATACATACTGAGAGCTGAGGGGGAGGCCAGCCTGACACATCATTTCCCCCACCAGCACAGTGAGTAGATGGAACATCACACAGTATGTTGTACCCAGGAAGTGATGTCCTCAGCACTAGTGATGGCACAATCACAAACCTCTCCAGAAAGCAGCTGACATGCTGGGACCTGTAGTCCCTCCTGTGAATGTCTGATACCCCACTGTCCTATCAGAGCTCAGCCTCCTCTTACTATACACTCACCTTACATTCACCTGCAGTGTTATCCCTGTGTATACTAACAGAAACTGCTCACGCTGGAAAGGAGGGGGAGGGGCGGGGTTTAGATACAACGTTCTAGAGGGGAGGAACTGCTGTGCTCTGTGCAAGGGAGGAATGGGGAAGTGTGGTGTGCGGGATGTGATAGGGAGGGGGAGGAGCATTACATGTAATGAAGTACCATGTGAGTTGGCTCATTTATTACATTGGTTGTTTGGCAGAGGGGCGGGTCTGAGTAGCAGTCCCGCCCATACCCGACATCACAGCTTGAATCTGACAGGTGAAGTCTTTCATCGGAGCTGCACAGTGCACATCCAGCGGGCTTGCTGGCCAATGCCTGGATGTGCTGGGTGTTCACACTGTAGGTCCTATTCAGCCACAAGTTGGCATATAAGCAACATAATTATGCAGGACAAAACCTTGCTGCCCAGCCACTCAGCAGCGCCCACTACATATGGCGCCCATGGCACTTGCCATATGTGCC
The DNA here is from genome assembly GCA_028564925.1 of Lithobates sylvaticus. Lineage (NCBI taxonomy): Eukaryota > Metazoa > Chordata > Amphibia > Anura > Ranidae > Lithobates > Lithobates sylvaticus. The sequence continues at coordinate 95,382,904 of CM053036.1, forward strand.
ATACCCTGGATACGCCACTGAGTGTCCCCCTGTGTGTGTGCATTCTCCCTCCAGTGTCCCCCTGTGTGTGTGTTCTCCCTCCAGTGTCCCCCCTGTGTGTGTGTGCATTCTCCCTCCAGTGTCCCCCTGTTTGTGCTCCCCCACAGTGTCCCCCATTGTGCTCTCCCTCCCCAGTGTCCCCCTGTGTGTATGTGCTGTGTTCCCCTGTGTTCTCCCCCCCCCCAGTGTCCACCTGTGTGCTTTCTCCCCACCCCCCCTACACACACACACACACAGTGTCCCCCTGTTGCTCTCCCTCCCCCGTGTCTCCCTGTGCAGGTGTGGTTTGAGTGTGGGGACCAAGGGGGCCCCATGATCTTCTATTGCCCGGGGGCCCCATGAGTTCTCAGTCCGCCCCTGCCTAGGAGAGTGTTAAAAACTTCCTCGACCAGGGGTGTCAGTGCTTCTTGACCTATTGCCTCTGGGACACACCTAAGACGAATATTATTCCATCTCTGACGGTCCTCCATATTGCCCATATAAGACCAAAGGGCCTGTAATTGATCAGTAATGGTTGTTTGCACCTCTGAATATCCATTGATTATAGTAGGTATAACTTGCTCTACTGCATCCACTCGTCATTATTGTTGTTGGATACTACCAGATAAGAACAGGTTCTCAATCCAAAGACCGTCGGAAATTCCGACAGAAAAAGACCGATGGGCATACACACGGTCGGAAAATCCGATGAAAAGCTCCCATCGGACTGTTTCCATCGGAAATTCCGACCGTGTGTACGCGGCATAAGACTGCCGTGGATCGCACGGGAACGCTGTGCGTCCCTGTTATCCATTTTAGGGACAAATCAGGGACAAATCTTTGCCTGAATTTGGCCTTGAAACTGAGCCAAAGAGGCATAGCGTTTCTGTGCAAGCCGCTCCAGAGATATGTTAACCTGCTTCATAGAGAGACAGTCACATTCTCCTGTCATGCAACTTGGATGGGGAGAACCCTGCATCCAATTTGCATAGGTGTGAACCCAGCCTAAAGGAAGCATTTCTTAGTCAGCACAAATTTTGACTTATTATTGCAGTATTTACCCTAAAGTTATTTTTTAGTAGATTAGATTATTCATTACAATGAGAGCTTAAATTCTTAGCAACGGGTTGCATAACATATCAGCCTCACATTGAATGCATTGTTTTCAATAAGCCTGCGTTCTCATAGAGTTGCATTGTGGGAAGAAAAAGTAAAGCACAACCATGGGAGAAAAATTGAAAAGCACTGACAAATGGGAAGCGTAGCCAGCACTTTTAAAATAGCAATTATGGCTGTCCCTGGGTACATATTTATATAAAGTTTTCAAGGCATTAACACACACACACTAATATAATTTTTTTGTGTGAAGCTGATGTCTTTACATACTGTATTTAAAGAAAAATGGTCATTGAAAAGAATATGCATTCCCTTTAAAACTATTGATATATTTATTGTAATAATGTAAAATTGTCCCTAAACGCTAATGATAAAGGTGTCTGTCCAACATTGATATTCCAGTATAAGGAGCCAAGTTGTAATAAATTATAATTGAGACACCACCAGTAAGAATCAGACCTCTTACCAGCCGCTGCAAATGAGGAGAGCTTTGAACACAAGTGTGGAAATGTATCCGTTGGTAGACCCAAGAGAACCTCTGTGGATGATACAGGTTGCTTTAACTACAGGCAGCATGACAAGTATATTTCTATTGCTAATCCTCTTCAGAAACTTGCTACAGTCAGGAAGTCCACTGAACTCACATCTCACCTGAGTTTTATGTAGGGCACTGCAGCCCAATTCAACCTGTTTTTTATTGTGCTTCTTGGTGCAACTACAGACTAGACTTACAAAGTATTTTTTTTTTAATTGCTACATGAAAATAAAGTGTCTGTCTCCATTAGTACCACCTTAGCAATCTCACTAATACATTCCTTTAACAATAGAGAGTCTTACAAAAATAGAAACCCAATTGCAACGCATGCCTCTAATTTGACTTCCAGCTCTGTACACACTTCTGGTAAAAACAGACAGTCACTAAATGTGACTAAACATTTTCTTTTTTGGCAGGTTTAGAAAACCATTATGGCAGCAGCAGAAAGATAATTAATTAATTAGATAAGTAATTTATGGCTTTTATTTTATGTATTTAAAAATTTACAATGCTACTGAATGAGACAGCTTTCTCACTAGGTAATTTCAAGGGATGTCACATGGTATTGGCTGTTAACAAGCCTTATCGCCGAAACTAGTCTGCTGCTGACTGTACTCACTGTGAACGCTTGATGTTATGGAGTTGGCAGCTGCTTCTTTTATTCGATGACCGTATAGCCACAAAAGGTCAAGGAAACGCAACATTCCAGAAAAAGAAAACACACTAAAGTTATTTTTAGGGCCCAAAAATGCAATAAATTACCCCATTTTTGATAAAATATAAAAGAGGAGGTTGCACCAAGTAAATAGATATCCAACATGTCAAACCTTAAGTTTGCGTGTGCCTGTGAAATGGCAACAAACTTAAGTACCCTACATTTTCTATAGGCGATGCTTTAAAAGCCCTCTATAGGTCATCAGTTTAGTGTTACAGAGGAGGTCTGGTGCTAGAATTATTGCTTTCATTCCGGCGTGCGCTGCAATATGTAAAACGTGTATCACAATTGAGGATTTCATGAGTAGGTACCTGCAGCAGGGCCAAATGTAGAAAGAAAACTACCTGCCTAGCACCCAGGACTGCATGTCTCAGGCATCAGATAATACAAGTTGGGCAACCTTGCAACTGTTAATGGGCTGACAAAAGCCCAGGCGCCAGGATGCAATATCTAGTTGCCATGGCGACCTGGCATATGGGATTTGTCGAGCCTTGTTTTAGGCAAATCTAATAATTTTCAGATTAGTATACTGTAACAGAAAATTTCATTATGAGCATCATTATACTGGCAGTCTCTTCACAATATTTAGGCACAATTGGGTGTAGAGAGTTTCATGTAATTTCTACACAAATTTCTCCCATCGCTCTTTTCTTGCCACGTGAATTTTAAAAAGTAAAAGCAATTTTTTGCAGTGTTATAGGAATGCTTTAAAAAATGTTGTTCCAAAAAGGAGGATTGTACTTTCCCCTAATATGCAGGCTTGTAGGAATCCCTAGATGACTTGAATCGTACATCTCTGCCTACACTGTTCAACCAAAACATCCTAATCACTATACTGTAAATAGCAAAACCTAAAATACATACATAGCATAAGTATATTCCCCATGGAAGATATTTACTCCACTGTAGGCTGAACTTTCCATGATTCATGTAATATTAAAACAATTGGCTTTACATTATTTTATTCTATATCGTTAAAATCTAAATTAAAATTCAAAATATGTACACTGCACTCCACAATGATGTAATATGTCCAATAAATATCAAGACCAAACTTGGCAGCTCCAAACGTTCCAGCTTTATATAGGCCCATTTAACAGCAATCTTTTTTTTTTCTCATATTTTTCATAGGTTTTATAGCACCTTTTATGTTTTAAATCCCAAAGTGTTCTATACCATCATTATCTGAACAGTTTTCCATTGTAAAACAAACCACAGGGTAATTTTAATAAATAAGTGACATGCATTGAATCACACATAATAAAAGGCTTTATTGCTCTATGCTTGCCAGCATCTAAATGATTTTTTAACCATAGCACAGGGAATAAACCAAGGACACTGACTGAGGCAAAGAAAAATTGGTCATCCGGCCACCAATCAGATAAGAAACATCTCATTCAGCATAAAAGTGCAAACAGCAAAGAGGATGTGCTGTATTTAGCTACCTATAGCAACCAATTGGAATCAATTTCTTAACACTCTAAATGGTTATTGAAGGGTACTGCACTTATTGCATGGTTTCATTTACCATGATTTTTTTTTTGTTTTTTACCATATTTGTAAAAATATGAATACAACTGAAAAAGCAATATACAGAAGAGTGCAAAATTCCTGTCTATTTTTTTTACCGGGTAAAAGGTTGGTTTGGTGGGTCCTAGTCCATCATAATTAAAGCAGTAATAAATCCAAAAACAAACATTAATTATATTGTAGCTTACCGATTCTTTTATTTTTTTCCAAACAGGAATGATTTTTTTTTTTACCAAAATAAATAGATTTATTAGAAATATAAAAACAGGGCATTTCAAAATAGTAAAAAAAATTAAAATAAAAAATAAAATAAAGGTTTGGCATGGCAAATAACACAATGCTTGGTAGAACAACCAATACAAAGTCCAACAAATCACGACAGTGTTGGAAAAACCACTTGGCAAAATAATTGAACAATAGGAAGGCGGTGGGGGAGAGAGGTGGAGGAGAGGGGGGGGAGAGGAAGGAGGAAGGACACAGGACTCAACAGTCAGGGGAATTCAATTCATGTATGGCTGGTTTAACTAAAAAAAAACTATATAGAGGAATCAGGACCTCCTGCCAAACCATGAGAATATTGGTTTATTCCAGTTTTTGAGATCAGAAGTCAGTTTGTTTAGGATTGGCATGTGCTTTTTCATGTCTACATCTGATAGATTGGCGGGAAGTTGTATGCCTAAGTATGTGATTGAGACCGGATTCCAGTGGAATAGGAAATTTTCTTTGCATTGGTCTACTAGGTGCTGTGGTAAAGAAATTTTGAGAGCAAAAGATTTGGTGAAATTGATTTTAAGGTTTGAAATAGTTTTGAAGTGTTGGAATTCTGCTAGTAGTAGTGGTAGTGTGGTAAGTGGATTAGTGAGAAATAATAGAATGTCATCTGCGAATGCAGCATATTTATATTCCCTGTTGGCTGCTTGGACCCCTTGTACGTTTGGGTTGTGTTTTAGGTTATGAAGGAAAGATTCAAGAGTAAGGATTGGAGACTCGTGTCTCGTCCCGTTACGGATGGGGAAGGCATTCAACAGTGTTGTTGACTCTCACTTTGGCTGAGGGATTTGCATATAAAGAAAATATTAGGCTAATCATATATGTGCCTATGCCTATGGCTTGTAGGACTGCTCTCATGTAGTCCCATGACACTCTGTCAAATGCCTTCTCCGCATCTAGGGATAGGAAAAAGCCTTTTTGGTTTGTTTGTGTTATCATGTGGTGTAAGTTGATTGCCTTGGTGGTGTTGTCCCTGGCTTCATGACCTGGGATGAAGTCTACTTGGTCTCGGGAGATAATTGAGGGGATAAGTGGGAGGAGCCTGTTTGCTAGTATGTTAGAGAATAACTTGATGTCCATGTTAAGTAGTGATATTGGCCTATAATTCCCAGTATGAGTGGGATCTTTCTCTTCTTTGGGGATGACCGTTATGTGGGCTTCAAGCATCCCATGTGTGAGAGGATTTGCAGAAGAAAGGGAGTTTAAGAAGGGGGAATTTCGTTTTTTATCGAGAAAGTCTTGTAGTATACTGCAGGTAGGCCATCTGGGCCAGGGCTTTTGTCTGATTTTAATTGTTTTTTTGGCTGTTCCCATTCTTTTAGAGTGATTGGAGTTTGCAGCTCTTTGGTGGCCTCTGTTTGTATTGCTCTAGGGGCAAATCTGTCTCGAAATTATTTAATCTTATTATGCCTTTTTCCGCTGGGGGAGAGGTGGTGGGGTTAGATGCGTTAAGGTCATATAAGGTGGAATAGTATCTTTTAAATTATTGAGCAATGTCACAATTTTTGTGTACTGTACTGTACTGTATTTTTAGCTTTTTTAACATTTATTTCCGAATTCGTAAAAGCGCTTCTGTGAGAGAGTGTATTTTTTCCTAAGATTGCGTCCCAATTCTTCCTGTAAGAGCACACGGGTAAGTTCCATGTAGGACTTTTGAGTTACGTTAATGTATTGTTTCAAGTGTTCTGAGCTCAGTGAATAATTCTGTAAGTCTGGCTTTCTTTTCTTTTTTAATTGCTGCTGCTAGGGAGGTGAGCTTTCCTCTTACTACACATTTGTGTGCCTCCCATTGGGTCAGTTTGGAGTTATCGGGGGTGTTGTTCTCGTTGAAGTAATGAACAAGGCATTTACGAATCTCTGCTTCTCTGATTTTTGTCTGTCAGAATGTTTGAATCTAATCTCCAGATTTGAGTGTGGGTAATCTTGTTGGGAAAAGTAAGTGTGACTGAGATAGGATGGTGGTCAGATAGGGTCATTGGTTCTATGGTAGCCACCTTCAGGTAAGAGAGATCTTGTTGTGTAAGAAATAGGTAGTTGAGACGAGAGTACCCGTGGGATAGAGAAGAAGGTGAAATCTTTTGTCTTTTGGGTGGAGCGTACGCCAGGTGTCATGAAGTAAAAGATCCTGAAGGCATATCCTAATTTGTCTAATTACTCGGTATTGTAGATGGGACGTGCCTGATGAAGTGTCGAGAAGGGGCTCTATAGGGACTTTGAAGTCTCCCCCTAGAATTAAGATCCCTTCTTGGAAAGTGGATAGTAGTCATGCGATGGTACGGAAGAATGGCACTTGAGCTGAGTTGGGACTATATGTTTGCCAGCGTGATCGATTTGTTTCTTAGAGTGCCTTTAAGAAAGAGGACCCTGGTCGTCTATGAGGGTGTCTGAAATTCGTAGGGGTACATTTTGGATAGGAGTATGGAAACTCCTTTAGATTTAGAAATTGGGGATGTAGCCTGATAGCTGTGGTGGAATAAGTTATTTGTAAGTTTAGAGACGGTTTTGGAGCGAAAATGATTTTCTTGAAGAAAAACAACGTCTGCTTTCATGCTACACATGCTGGATAAGATTTGTGAACGTTTTTCTGGTATATTTAGGCCTTTGGCATTCAGAGAGATTAATTTCAGGGAAAGTTTGTTGGTTTTCATTTTAGGTGAAGTCATGACGAGTGTGGGGTGTTAAAGTTTTTGTTGTAGCATGCTGAGGGAGGGAAGGCAGAGAGGACAGAGTGGGCAAAGAAATAAAGGGGGGGATAAAGGAAATAAAAAGGGGGGGGATAGAATGAAGGTAGGGTAGGTGGGTAGAGGGGGTGTTTTGTATTGAAGATTAGGTGGGGGTGGTGGGTGAAGGTCAGGTGTCTATAGGATGCTTCAAGAGTGGGAAAATGGTCATTTTGTGAAAGGCGATAGACATTCACTGTTGGTGCGTAAGTGTGGGAGGAACCTGAAAAAGCCTGCGATTTGCGCAGCCAGAGGAACCAGTGGGAGGAGACTTGCCTGTTTCGCTTCCCTGCACGAAGTACCGTGTGAGTGTGTTGTAGAGGAGAGCGAAGCCAGTCGTGTTTTACTAAGCGAAGAAAAAGTTTTAATCGGAAAAGAAAGAATGTTCCGAGTGTGAGGGACATCGCCTGTTCCGGTACCCAGGATGCCATCAGTAGGAGGTCCTACAAGTGTGAGGCTGCCTGGTCCCGTGCTGACTGACACGGGGATCCGCCTGCTGCTGCAGGGGCGGTTTATCCTCTATACATCCGGAGACATCGAGGCCCTCTGCATGCTTTGCGAAGGATGTGAAGGACTGGTCACAAGTCCCCGGCCATTTGTTCGCTGCCGAATATGCGGAGACTATTTGTTCAATGTGGAACAGCCTATCGGGCCTACCACATGGACTGGGCCACGGACTGGGCCACGGACTGGGCCACAGGCGTAGCCACTCCGATGGTGAGGTCTACAGCTTCCGCATCATCTACTGTTGCCGGTGCCCTGGAAAAAGATATTGCTTATTCCCTTGCTAGAGAGGCTGCCCCTGAGGTTATGGATACAGCTTTGTCCATCACCACCACTACTGCTATGCCTGCTCTGGAGAAAGTGGAGAGACCTCCCACGGCCACGGTAGAGGACCAGCTCCAAGTCGGGCTGGATGTCATCGGAAGAAGGCGATTGCCCTGGAGAAGCCAACAAAGTTTACCGGTGAGAGATCTGGGGCAATGGAGGGGAGCGGGACTTTAAAGAGTTACTTGCCAGCAGAAGAGGTACAGGACTCAGATTTAGACTCTTCTTCTGATGCTGGGGATATTGATGATTTATTTGAGACAATGTCCCAAGAATTGCTATGGGCCTGTGGGGATGATGTGGCTGCGACCTGTACAGACATTTCAGGCTGGCTAGCCCTTACACCGGCGGAAACCCCGACCACCGTTAATGTGACATTGCCGAAACCTGTAAACTTGCCAATACTTAAGAGAGACGCTTCTGCTCTGGTGCATAAGTCCCCACATTCATGCATACAACCCGGGAATGGAACTGCCCCCAGACTTGCAAGGTCTCAGCGGCTCTTAAATAAATGGGTGGCAACAGAATACGGACTAGATTTTTCATATGTGCCCAGGGAAATAATGGATGTGATTGAAGAACACCGTGAGGAGTGGTATGCAGAGGACGTCTGGAACTACCTTAAGGTTCCAAAACCACTTTGTAAAAAAGATTTCTGTCCAGAAATGTATGAACGCTTTGTGGGTTGTCTACAGCACTGGAGTTATGGTTGGCATATCTATGCAGACAAAGTTGTCATTTGCAGGCCAGATAAAGACAGTGTGGTCTACTTCATAACAACTGTGGATGCAAAAGGAAAAGACTTGATTTTTCAGGATCCAAGGTTTTATTGGTAAAAGATTACCAGGACTATGTGTTTTTCAGTGTCTTCGGATTCCAGAAGAGTTTCTTTTTTGCCTTTCTTGAAAGTACAAGGACTGTGGGGTAGATAGATAGGGTTAGCTGCCAGAGAGCTACGTGTCAAAACTACTCACTGGGTATAAGTACTTGCTTTCAGAAGAGGACTTACATTTCAGTAACTCTGACCTTGGTTTTACTGCTAGAAAAGAAAAAAAAGAGAGAAAGTTTTAAGTTTAGAGGAGAGGATACCATTGAGTATGGGATGGGATCCTGCCTTCATCTATCATCTATCAAGCCGCCGGAGAGTGGGTGGTGTAGATAGGCAGGAATTGGGTGGTGTATGTATAGTCTGCTTATGTAAACTGCTTTTATATGACAACGTTAAATGTGTTTTATATTTCCTTCCCCATCCTGTTCCAAACCCAAAAAAGTTCAGGTACTCAAATTTTTGTAGTCTTAGAAGTTTTTTTTTTAGCCAGACGATGAGGACAGGTCTAAATCTGTGTTTCTCAACTCCAGTCCTCAAGGTGCCCCAACAGGTCATGTTTTCAGGCTTTCCATTATTTTGCACAGGTGATTTGATCAGTTCCACTGCTTTAGTAATTACCACAGCTGTGTCATCTGAGGGAAATCCTGAAAACATGACCTGTTGGGGCGCCTTGAGGACTGGAGTTGAGAAACACTGGTCTAAATCACCAGGGGAAGTGTGTAACGCTGGGCTCCTGAAGAAAATGTTGTAAATTTAATGTTTCTAAAACCATAGTTGGGTTTTAGGGTTAATTGTACTAAATTATGGTCTCAGTACGAGTTTGGCTGGGCTGTATTATGTTCTGCTTGGCCATAGGTGTCGTGTCACCTCTGGAAAGCATGGGAACGCAGTCCGGTTGGACGCATTGGGTGCCAATCTTTCTCAGAGCCAATCAGTGAGTGTGTTGTCTCGCTGTGAATTCTGGGAGAGGGTACTTAAGGTTCTGAGGTCACGTGATTCTAGGTTCCGGTCCAGAAGATCTTTCTGACTGCTTGGTCCTGGTCTTGCTGACCAGACTCCAGTGGCCCTCATGGCCTGGGGTGTGGATCCATCTATTTCCGAGTCTCGGGCTGGCAAGCCCGAGGCACAGTAACTGGAAGGAGGGTTCCAAGGTGGTCCGGTGCCATCTTGGTTTTGGAGAGGCCCAGCAACTGAGAACGCAACCAGGGGAGGACTCTTCAGAAGAGGGCCACGCACAAGGCAGGCTGCTCGGCAAGAGCCTGGAAGCTAAGCTGGAAGGACCCCAGGTGAATCCACACTCATACAGTATCGCCGGACCAGCTGCAAGATACTGGTACCATGTGAGGGTTCCCTAAGTTCGTCATCCTTCAGTTACAACCAAGTCTGTGGCAGAGACTTTTCATTCTTAAGTTCTACAACCAAGTCTGTGGCAGAGACTTTGCTTCATCTGAATCATCTGTCAGTTGCTAAATTCGCCAAAAGGGGATTTATCCGATAGCTGTAGTATCCAGTTGCAAATGGCTATTCCCTGGATTTCATAGTGAGAGACATTTAATGTCAGCAGTTCCAAGAGTACCTGAACTTCCTACCCATACCCTCTATTCCCTGTTGCGAGACTGTGTTTCATCTGACGTTTTTTGCAAATAAAAATCCCTAAAGTGGATCCATTGTCAGGTCTCTACAGTTCTTTGGGCCATCTACCTCGGGAAACCCCTAGACGCACACGAGGTCAAGAAGGTAACGGTAAGCCCAAAAATAACCACTAACTACCACTACACTAATAGAAACTAAAACATAAGAAAATATTTAATATTTAACATTGTACAGTGGGGTATGTTTCAAATACACAACTGACTTTTTGCAACCAGATAGAAGAAAAGAGCTAACTGTCATTTAGTTGTGTTAATTTTACTGCCAAGGCAGCTAACGTAGAGCAATAGTTTTCTAAGCAAAACTATTTGACCATAATTATGTTTGTGCAGAAGTAGAAACTTTTACATATACAGTGTGTGTATGTATATATATATATATATATATATATATATATATATTATATATATATATATATATATATATAGCTATATATATATATATATATATATATATATATATATATGATTATCATGAGTTGCTCTTTTACAAACAGTACATAAAATGTAACTTTATTTTGTTCAGTTATACAGTAGTGGTTCTTTTACCCAATGATAAAATATGCTTTTTGCTACAAACCCTTTCTACTTTCCAAATTGACATCCACTGAAATAAGACATTTTTGGCATTTCCCTCTGCTTATCTTCATGGCAGGACACTAAGCCCTTTGAAACACATACAAGAGCAATTGTACTTTATTGAATCGTTTCCAAGTTTCCGGTGTATTTTTAACTAGTGAACTCTTGAAATATTGATTTAAAATAGTGTTATTTGAATTGGAAGGTTTTTACATGATGCAGAGGCTAAAGGCATTGGGAGCCATAAAGTGGACTCCAAAAATACTGGTTTTGGCTTTCTGACAATTATATCATTTTATTATCTATTTATTATTTAAAACAGTCATCATTTCTGATTTGTTACTGTAAAAATGCAATGGCTGCTTATAAAATCAGTTAAAAAAGATATAATAGATATAATATAAAAAAAAGATATAAACAGATATACGGTAATATTAATATCAAACATCAATAAAGCCTTTAATTGTGCTTATTCGTCCATGTTTTAAGCTATATAGTTTGGGAGCTGACTTCATGTATTTAAAGAGTTCTGGTTCACAGCAGCCATTTTATGTACTGTTTAATGTTTGGTTACCCCAGTTTTAGTCCCTATAATTGGCCATGGCCACACATGTTAGAGTCTGAACAAACAATGGGATTGATTTACTAAAACCGGAGTGCAAAATCTGCATAGAAATCTACCATGCACAGATGCACCAGATGTTGTGCTCTCCGGGTTTAGTAAATCGACCATAATGTCCTTTAGATTTAATAACAACTGTGTTGTGTGAAGGTGTATCCAATTTATGTACCGTTAGATAGGCCCTCAGGCCACATAGCTGTTGGCAAACCCAAAGGTGGTGGTATACTGTACATGCTCCAATGAAGAAACTGTGCACAGCTGTGACTGTTGTGTTCTGTATACATTGTTTTCATACAGTCATCTGATTGCTGGTAGCAGAAAGACAGATCTTAACCAGTGGCTTTCAAAAAAGCAATGTGCTGGCCACAAAGGATCACACTGTTATCCTGGAAAATAATAAAGAAATAAAGCAACACCGTCATTTAAATAAAGTATATGCAGAAAGCAGAAAATAAACTTAAAGGGTATTTAGGGACAAAATTTAAATACATTCTATTCATTCCCACTTCAATTTCAATTATTTCTAGTCTATGAATCTAGTGATTGTATCCCTATTAGTGCACTTGCAGCAAGAACAAACAAGTACTGTCATTGATACTTTTTTTTTTTGCACTAACATCCAAATTTTCTTAAATCTCTTTTTATTAATTTTATAATCATTTCATACAAATACATATACATACATTTTGTAAATTTAAATAGTTTCTTATGCCAATTATAGGAAGCAGTATTTTCTATCATCCCTCTCTATATGGTTCCATCATTCCTTAATCATTTACATAGAATTGTATTATATTATCTCTTTCCATTCATTCCATGACATTTATACCAATATCACATGATAAAATGATCATCAAAGTGTCATTTCGACCATCACATTCCGACTCCAAAAAGAAAAAGGAAACATTTTCTCTCTTACACATCTCCCCAGGTTGGCACGTACCCCTTCATAAATATTGTATAAAGTTTGCAGACAGCTGACATTCTTCACATTGTTGCCATATTATTGGCACTTGATTTTCTACATTCTCCTCCCTCCTTATCTGTTCCTCCATATATTGTATTTCGTTAATTTCACAAACCCATTCCATTATTGTAGGAATCTTTGCTTTTTTCGCCAATTTCAAGCTATTATTGTCCGGCTGTTATCATATGGTGAAGAATATCTGTCCTAATAGTTTTCATTGACCCTGGTATTATAGATAGTATCAAACTTTTTACATTTAATTGTATCTCTGTTCCAGATACCACCTGGTATATCTCAGATATCTTATATAAAAAATCCCTCACCATATGACAGTCATACCAGATATGTGTCATTGTTCCTCTATCCTTTCAGCATCTCCAACATAACTCTTTACTTATTTTATTTAAGTCTACTGGGCTCCAGTACCACCTCATCATAATGTAATAGTTTCTTTCTAGATGTTTAACTGCCAATGATAATTTATGTATTAGCGAGAATGCCTTATCCCATTCTTCTAATGAAATCGGACTCTCAAATTAGTTTTCCCATTTTCATGTTCATTAGGCAACATTTTATATATAATGGACAACTTATGTGTTGGTCTTTGTTCATCTAATAACAGTTGTTCAAAACGTGTTAGTGGTCTGTCAATCAAGGTCGGTTGTATCTTAGATTCAACATATGTATTTAATTGATGATACTGCATCCATTTGTGTGCATATTCGGGCCCCATGTAGTGTAATTGCGGAAGTTTGCCATCCACTAGGATCTGGACTATCCTTGTGTTCTCCATTCTATTCCATTTAATAAAATTTGTAGCCAATAATGCTGGTGGAATTTCAGGATTAGAGAACAAAGGAGTTATTGGCCCAATCAGTGTGGATAGTCTTCCCTTTTCCAATATCCCATATTCTTAAAGTAGAGCACAAAGATCATTAATTCCTTTTTCTCAGGTCGAAACTGAGGTTTAATCCATAGGAGGGCTTTAAGTTGTTAAGTTGTAAGCCTATAATATCTTCCTCTAGGGTTACCCACTGTTTGTATTTAAATTCCTTATAAGGTTTGGCAATGTTACTATTGGATTAGTGATATATAATAATAAATCATCCGCATATACTGCCATTTTATATTCTTTTCCTTTAACCTTTATCCCATTAATATCCCCATTATTCCGTATTGCTGTAGCAAAATGTTTCATCACTAATACATATAACAATGGGGGCAAGGGGCATCCTTGTCGGGTGCCATTTGATATTTCTACACACTCGAAGAGCATACCATTTGTTCATATTTTTGCTCTGGGATTGGAATACAAGGCCATGATCTTTTGTAGCATCTTAGGTCCCATCACTAGTTAAATAAATGTTTCTTCCAGAAATCGCCATCCCACCCTATCAAGTGCTTTCTCAGCATCGATCGACAAGATACATGCTGGGATGGAGGTTTTCTGGGCATACTCTACCAGTGTGCATGTTTTTATTATGTTGTCCCTTGCTTCTCTCCGCATTGTAAACCCTGCTTGATCTAAATTGATATGCTTGGTAAAATGGGTGTCAATCTATTTGCGATAATTTTAGAATATAGACGTATGTCGACCAATTACGCTATGCAGTAATTGGTTGATAGTTACCGCATAGCGTGTGGTCCTTTTCTGGCTTAGGAATAAGTGAGATATGAGCTTCCATACTTTGTTGTGCAAAAACTTGCGAGGCAGATATGGAGTTAAATGTCTTACTAAGGATAGGTGTAAGCATCTCCTGAAATACCTTATAGAATCTTGGGATATATCCATCCCATCCTGGGCTTTTGCCCATGACCAGTTCAGATATAGCTTGCTGTATTTCTTCCTCTAAGATGTCTTTTTCTAGTTCCTCCGCTGTTTCTTTAGGAATAGTAGGTAACGCTGTTTTTTTGATATATTGATGTATTTCCTGTACATTTTTCCCCTTTCTTTACTTCCTTGTTGCATCTTTATATTATATAACTTGGAATAATATGTATGGAATGTTTTAGAGATTTCCATAGGGTCGTATGTCATTTCCCCAGATGGCGTTGAGATTTTAACTATAGAGGATCAAGCTTGTTGTTGTTTTAGCATTCTAGCTACTATCTTACCAGGCTTATTCCCATGTTGATAAAAGCAGACTCTATTTTTATCCCTTAACCGCAAGGATTGTTCATCATATAGAGTTTGTAATTCAGTACGTTTATCATTTAGTAATATTCTATCTACTGGGTTGAGATTTTGTTTATGTATATTTTCGAATGTTGCGATTTCTCCCAGTAGTTGAGTTATTGTATGTTCTTTTTCCCTTTTTAATCTAGCTCAGTGTTTAATGAACAGTGATGTATCTAACTGAGTTAAAGTAAATGGCGTTACTTAACGCCGTTTCTTAAGAGGGTAACGAGTGATCTAACTGATTACTCTTCCCCTCATGGTAATGCCGTTCCCATTACTTAGGCGGCGTTACCGCAATTACATCTACCGTCACTAGGGGCGCAACGGATTGTCACCCGCCGCGATACGCAGATCGCTATGCGGCCTCAGCCTTAGGAAAGGGCGCGGCTTCGGCCTAGCTCCGGAGCGGCGGCCATCTTGGTGCACCCGTTGGCCGTTTACAATGTGATTGCTCCGTCAAATGACGGAGCGATCAATTGTAAACAAACTGGCGTCATGATGAAGCCGGTTCCTCTCTCCCCTCTGTTTACAGATCTGTACAGTGGAGGGGAGAGATCGGATGGCAGCAGCGCTGTGGGCTGGATCTGTAGTGCCCACTGCGCTGCTCTGTGACAATTGCAGTCACAGCCATCCCTCCATACCCTGACAATACTCTGCAATACCCTGACAATACTCTGCAATACCCTGACAATACTCTGCCATACCCAGCCAATACTCTGCCATACTCTGCCATACCCAGCCATACTCTGCCATACTCTGCCATACTCGGTAATACCCAGCCTACACTGCCATACTCTGCAATACTCTGTAATACCCAGCCATACTCTGCCATACTCTGCAATACTCGGTAATACCCAGCCATACTCTGCCATACTCTGCAATACTCGTTAATACCCAGCTATACTCGGCGATACCCAGCCGTACCCAGCCATGCTTAGCCATACACAGCCATACTCAGCCAATATTACAGTGGGGGAGATGACGTGGATTCTAGCCAAACGAGCTCAGGCTGGACTTCTCCTTTAAAGGGTTACTCTATCTAATCATGCAGGGGCGTACCAAGCGGGGGGCGGTCCACCCCGGGTGCCACACATTCGGGGGGGTGTCACACTGTCTGACAGAATCTTAAGGGCATCCCTGGCTCTGGCTGCTCTATTTAGTAGTTTTTTTGTCAGCTGACACACCCCCAGCGCAGAGGCCAAAATAGTATGGTCTGATTACTGTTTTCCCCTGCTAGCTCCACCCACCACTGCTGAGCAGCCAAGCTGAGTGTGTCATCATTCCGGAGTCCGGACCTCCCCAGCTGAAGCTGAGAGCCCAAGGTGAGCTGGTGATAGGGGGTGTGTGTGGGTTGTGAGAAGAGGCTGGAGCAGTGTTTGTGTCTGCCCTGCCACCCTGACTGTGCTGTGACTGTGCCCTGACAGAGAAGGGGGGTGATTGCTGTTTCCACCACCACCCAGGTATAGGAAGCTGACCTGATAAGGGAGGGGGGGTTGCAGAATCCAGGCATGTACTATGTACAGGTTGCAGAATCCAGGCATGTGCTATGTACAGGTTGCAGAATCCAGACATGTGCTAAATGCAGGTTGCAGAATCCAGGCATGTACTATGTAAAGTTTGCAGAATCCAGGCATGTGCTATGTACAGGTTGCAGAATCCAGGCGTGTACTATGTATAGGTTGCAGAATCCAGGCATGTGCTATATACAGGTTGCAGAATACAGGCGTGTGCTATGTACAGGTTGCAGAATCCAGGTGTGTGCTATATACAGGTTGCAGAATCCAGACATGTGCTATGTACAGGGAGCAGAATCCAGGCATGGGCTATATACAGGTTGCAGAATCCAGACATGTGCTATGTACAGGGTGCAGAATCCAGGCGTGTGCTATATACAGGTTGCAAAATCCAGGCGTGTGCTATATACAGGTTGCAGAATCCAGGCATGTGCTATATACAGGTTGCAGAATCCAGGTATGTGCTATACATAGGGTGCAGAATCCAGACATGTGCTATACACACGGTGCAGAAACCAGGCGTGTGCTATGTATAGAGTGCAGAATTCAGACATGTGCTGTATATTGCTGTGTGACCACCACCCACCTATAGTAGCTGAGCCGTGCGCTAACCTGGTAAGGGGGGGGGGGGGGGGTGGTGTTGCAGTGTTCACCACCCAGGTATAGAGTAGATGAGCTGGTCTGATAAGGGGGGGGGGGGGGGTGTTTGCAGCCCAGGTGTAGACATACATTGACCTACACCCACATCTTGCAGCCATCAGATCCTTCCAGCAAGCAGCAGGTCACAGCAGCATTTGCCATCTTCACTGTGGCCATCAGATCCCGTCCATGGTCCAGCAAGCAACACGCCTTGTCAGCAGGTCAGTTCCAAAGTCTGAATCAAATCATAAATGCCAATGATGCCATTGTTTGCTGTCCCCAGGGACAGATCTGATCCAGAGATTGCCATACAGTGGCATCTATGGATCGGATCTGTCCCTGAGGACAGCAAATAATGCAAAGTATGGGCCATACTTTGGGCAGAGGAGGGTGTTTTTTTGTGGGTGTTTTTACATTTTACAGTTGGGGGGGGGGGTGCCAGATTTAGGATGGGCTCCGAGTGCCAAATGCTCTAGGTACACCCCTGAATCATGTTACACACAATATTAGAATGTAAGATGAACTAGGTGCGCAGAGAGAGACAGCACGTCAAATCACCTGGAACCCAACAGGTGGGTGTTTATTGAGGGACTTGGGTGTATGGGAGGGTTGGCAATAGGACACAGCACAGAAGGACAGTCCACAGGGTTGATAGGTGGTAAGGAGTCGATATGTTCTCACCACCTGATTTAAACATACGACTTCCATGCAATGTACGCATTCGTGACACGGTAGTCCTGCAATTAGAGGTTTAAATCAGGTTTGAGGAGGCGACACTGTGCCCGGTGATCTTTGACTTCTCCTGTGTTGTTCAGGTAGATCTCCACCTCTCTAAGGTTGCCTACCCCTGCTGTACACAGTTGATGTACAGAACTTCTTCAGAAATTTAATTTCCTGCTTGTGTGATTGGCTCACTAATTTTCCCAGAAGTCTACATTAAGATAAGATGAATTTTAGGCATCCTCTGCAACAAAAATAGAGTTACTATTTAGGTGAACACTATTAACCCCTAGCACTCCCTTAAACCAGATACGTGCATTATTAGGCCTCATGCACACTGGACGTTTTTGGACGTTTTTACAGCAGCTGTTTTTGGCAGTAGACGTTTTTTTTTCTACAGTCATTAAACTCTCCATCATGTTATCCTATGTTTCCATGCACACATAGGCTGTTATCAGCAGTTTTGGGCAGTAACGTTTTTGAGCGGTAAAAAAAAAAAAAAATAGTGGTTTCTGAGAGATGTTTTTCAGCTGTAAAAACGCTCTAACGCTGATAAACGCTGATAAACATCGCTCACCAGCATTTTTTAAAGTTTTTGATCCATTGAAAAAAAAAAAAAAAAAGAAAAACGCTAATAAACTTTAAAAACGCTATTGCAAAAACATTGAAAAAAGCTGAAAAAAGTTTAAAAACTCACTGCAAAGCTACTGGCGTTTTGTATAACGTTATTTTAATATCCAGTGTGCATGAAGCCTAATGGCCCGTACACATGATCCGAATATCGTATGACAGATCGTACAACCTTTTTCGCTTAATAGTCGCAAGTAGAAAGTGAATAGGAAAATAAAGTCATGAAAATGTCTGATCGAATAATATCAGATGAACTGTCGTGATCGGCTGTCAAAAGTAGTGTACACACGATCTGAAAATCGTACGATTCTTCCTCGGACAACAGTTTTCGTACAATATTCGGATAGTGTCAATCTCTGTAAACACAGAATGTTTTGACATACATTTTTCATTGCATGCTTAGTTTGGCTTGATCTTTAGATCAAGCAAAAAGAAGACCCTCTGCAGAGTCTGCTTGACTGGCAGACCATGAGCATAGTAATTTAGAGAGGAGTTTGTGTAGGAGGGACAGTCCTCTATGCTGGTGGGGGGTGAGAGCCATAAGGTCTGCTGGATGCAAAAGTCAGAAATAGACTAATAACTAGCTTTACTGTTGGGTGATTTCTAATATATATATATATATATATATATATATATATATATATATATATATATATATATATATATATATATATATATATTTATTTATATATTTATTTATATGTGCAATTGACCATCGGTTTTCTTTTTTTATCTGCCCTGTTAGTGAATATTGTAAAAAACAGCCAGTTCTTACTAAAAGCTTTTGTTTTTTTGTTTTTTTGCATCACCACTAAATATAACAGGTGAACAGTGGTTGATGATACTTTGATGGAACACTATGTTTGCACAGTTGTCTTAAATATACCTGACACTTACCTTAGTCCACGTTATACAGCAAATAGTGTTGTCGAATGTTAATGATGTAGGAATGGTGCAAAGCATGCAGCCAAAGCACAAAGCAATGTTAATGCTTCTTAACACTACCATGTGTGAGAGTAATAAGCATGTTAAACAATCCATTAGCTAGTTTCAGTATATGGTATCACCCACACGGGTCTGTTTCACTAGTTAAGCCTCTTGTAGGAGAAGAAAATCTATTTAGGAGCAAACTAAGAATGATGTCAGTTCATGTTTTAAAAGAAGGATTTAGGCCAGAAATTTTCCAAAGACATTACATTTGTAACCAGAAACTAAATGCAGTTCTGCATACCAAGATTTTAATTCTTAAAGTCAGATGTATTTGGAATTACAATTTTTTTGTACATGCATATTGCAGGTCTAATGTGTTTGGTAGATTAGAGCTAAAGCTGAACTTTAGGTATGATTTTTATTGCATACTTACCTTGGCCCAGCTTGGCCCAAGGTAAGTATGCATATATCATACCGGGAAGGATCGCTGGAGAAGGTGACGACACTACTACAGTGATAGCCTCGATCTTCTGGGTTATGTGTGAGCGGCTTTCCTCTGCACACCGACTACAGGGGGTCATTCGCTCAGCACCTCCAACATTTATGGAACAACTTTTTTTTTCTACGAATACACGGCATTATCTGATCGTACAAAGTGGAGATCATGACATCACCGCCCATTCTCTTAACCTCATCCAATCATAGAACTTTTAGTATTTATTTTAAATGTAGCGGCCATAACCCCCAGGGGCGGCCATGAATCTGCTGGGCTTACCAATTACCTCCTCCTTGTAGCTCGTCGTTCGTTGTCTAGGGGTTCCCAGGGTTAGTACCCAGTAACTTCAGAAGATGACACGCAAAAGTCCTTTTAATGATTTTTATTTGCAAGGGTAACGTTCAACTATAACACAGTCTCTCAATTGGGAATAGAGGGCATGGGTGATAAAACTCAGGCACTTCAGAACTGCTGACATCAACTGAATGTCTCCTTAGGTAGCCCAGAGAGTAGCCACTCGCAACTGGGCGCTTCACTGCTGGATAAACCTCTAACTATAGATTTAGCAACCAACGAGTGACTCAAAAGTTTGCAAAGTCTCTGCCACAGACTAGGCTGTAACTGAAGATAAATTAGGAACTTTTCCCACGGTACCTGGACCTTTCAGCCCCCTTGGCGATACCATAAGAAATGCGGATTCACTAGTGTCCATACAACTTCAGCTCCCAGGCTCTTACCGAGCAGCCAGCTTCTTGGCCCTCCTCTGAAGAGTCCTCCCCTGGTCGCTTGTGCGAGTTGCTGTGTCTCTTCAATGCCGAGAGCACACCGGGACACCTTCGAATCCTCCTTCAGTTACTGGGCCTCGGACTAGCCAGTTCCGAGGCTCGGGAATGGATGGATCCCCACCCCAGACCATGAGGGCCTCTGGGGCTGGTCAAGATGACCATGTTCACGGGGACGGCAGACACTCTTGGGTCTGGGACCCCTCACGGGGTTGGTCCGGACCGGCACCAGGAATCAAAGAGCAGGCCGAACCTTGAAGACGTGACTTCATCATCTTAAATACCCCTTCCCAGACCACACAGCGGGGCCAGACGCACCCACTGATTGGCTCCTAAGATTGGTACCTAACACGTCCAACCAGGCTTTGTTCTCAGCCTATCACAGGTGCCTCACTGCACCTATGACCAGGCGGAACTCCAGTACAGCCCAGCCAAACTGATGCCAAAGTAAAAGACCTATACAATTAACCCCCAGAACTCCGTTACAGTTCTGGAAGAACTAAATTTGCACTATAGCACACACTTTAGAAAAGTGTTGGCGCTACAAAAAAATACATAATAAGGTGTTCTATGAATGTTGGTGGACATAGGCTTGTGCAGCCTATTGCTCAGATACACATGACTTTTCCTGCAGCCTCAACTGCACTGGACTGTGAATGAGTGGGAAGTGGTCAGTGCTGAGCAGCTTCCTGTTCATTCCCAAACCAAAGCATAGTAAACACAGTTGACAATGCTTCAGTTATGAATGAACACAGGGAGTGAGTGTGCTCTCTGTTTTAATTTAGAAAAGGAAGGGGCCAGTAAATTACATATTGACTAGCCCTTTACCCTACTCTCCATCATGAAAGATCCCCTGCACCAGCCAAGGGGAGAGGAGAGAAAAAAGCAGCACTGAAGAGGGGGCAACACAGGGAGGGAAGCCTGGGCAGTAGGGGGCACCGCACAGAGGAATAAGGATGTCCCCAAGCACATGCGGCACGCCCCCTGCGCATGTCTATGGTGGTGGTACAGAGCAAGAACCCCCCCCCCCTTTCCAGTGTGTCTGTAATAACGCAGACTATTGCAATGAATGTCAGCTTATTCTGCAATTCATCGATATGAGATGTACTGGACCAGGGACTAGTGTAAGTATGCAACAAAGATCAGTCCTGGAGATGAGCTTTAACTGTAAAAATGTGTGAAATGGGTTACTAGACAGCTCACCGCTATATAACAGTTCTTTCATTGTACATACAGTACATTCTACAATAAAAGAAAAAGCATTTATAAAGCATATAGTAAGCCTGTAAGTTTTTTGTTTAGTTTTTTAGCCCAAGAATTACTTTTCAGCTTTGTAACTTGAGCTCAAACAGCTCCTGAAGCCTGGTATGTATAGTGGAAGAATAAGGTCCCATTTATGCACATTCATTCATGTTTTAAAGTAGTTATAAAGCCTAAACATTTTTACCTTTTTTTCATGGGATCCAGCGCTGTGCCCATGTAAAGCTCTCCCCTCACTTCCTGGTGTCACAGGTTTTGTTAAGGCAGTGGGAGCCATTGGCTCCTGTTGCTGTCAGTCAAAGCCAGTGACAAGAGAGCAGAGAGAGGGCCGAGATCCGCTGTTTGTGTCGATAGATGCAGAGACAGCAAGGCTCTGGAGCGAGCCCGCATGAGTGCCTCCATAGGAAGTGGCTTCCTTTGGTGGTACTTGCCAGAGAGGAAGGGCCAGAGTTGCCGATGAGGAACAAAGAAAAGGAGGTACATGGCTGCTCTGTGCAATTCCATTGCACAGAGCAGGTGGGTATAAATTTGTTATTTATTTATTTTTATGTTTGCATTCACAATTACTTTAATATATTCATCAGAACCCATGTGTTATCAAAGGGTTATGTTATGAATAAAGCTTTTTCACATCTGTGCACTGCAATGGGCTCTTGAAAATAGCATGGGTCCATTTTCATGCATTTGAGGCCACAGAAATCAATGTTATCACTTGAAAACACTAGGATGAGCCCAATGTCCAAGGTGAATACCGAACATTATGGGGCGTTCGTGGCAAATTCGAGAGCCGTGGAACGCCCCATAATGCACAGCAAGATTCCAGTGCATTGACGTCAATGTATATCCATCTTCAATCATGCTGCCCGATGGACCCGAAAAATATATAAAAAAAAATTCAGCCACGATGGGAGGCATCCTGCCGACTGCTGTCTCTTGGCTGACAGCTGTTATATAGACAAGGGTGGGGCCACCCGGTGACATAACCGAGTGACCCCGCCCCTTCTGACCTCATATGACGTCAGAGGGGGCGGGTCATTTTCACGCACCTGGTGGTGATGAGTCTGGATTTGCAGAGGAGGGCCTCCATTGCGGCTCCCACTCCCGGTACCCTGGTAAGGTGACAGGGAAACCAAGAGTAAGAAGGGGCACGGGTGCCTAGCAGGACCGTAGGACCGGTAGCGAGAGATCCTCCTGGATAAGCTCAGCGGACAAGGTAAGTACAGCAGACTGGATCAGCACAGCAGACTGGATCAGCAAAGCAGACTGGATCAGCACAGCAGACTGGATCAGCACAGCAGACTGGATCAGCAAAGCAGACTGGATCAGCAAAGCGGACTGGAAGAGCACAGCAGACTGGATCAGCAAAGCAGACTGGAACAGCGGAGCAGACTGGATCAGCAAAGCAGACTCGATCAGCAAAGCAGACTGGAACAGCACAGCAGACTGGGTCAGCGGAGCAGACTGGATCAGCAAAGCAGACTGGATCAGCAAAACAGAATGGAACAGCACAGCGGACTGGGTCAGTGGAGCAGACTGGATCAGCACCGCAGACTGGATCAGTAAAGCAGACTGGAACAGCACAGCAGACTGGGTCAGCAGAGTAGACTGGATCAGTAAAGCAGACTGGAACAGCACAGCAGACTGGGTCAGCAGAGCAGACTGGGTCATCAAACAGGCCGGGTCAGGTATCAGGCTGGCAGCGGAGTACAGGTGGGTCAAACAGAAGAATGGTCACGGACAAGCCAGGGGTCGGGTACAGGCAGAAAGCAGAAGGGTCACAGGAAGGCCGGGTCAAACACTGGTAGAAACTTCAGATCAGGTATCAAGGCACAGAACGCTATAGAGCAGACAGCGGGGACTGTCTGTGACAGACGGATTTTAATAGGCTAACTGGCGCCAACAGGGGCGCGCACCCGTCCTCCCGCACGCGCTCTCGTGCGCGGGTGTGTGCACGCATGTGCACACGTGTTCGTGTGCACGCGCAGTGGTACCCACGAACAGGTACCAGGGACTCCTGTGCGCCGGTTACTGGCAGGATCTTCATGACAGTCATCCAGTTACGTCAGCGGGTGGCCCCGCTCTTGCCTATATAAGAACTGTCACATCAGTTAGCAGGACGCCTCCCATGGAGGCGAAGTATTTTCAGTTTTTTTCTATTGACGATGGATGTACATCATGGGACACATTTTTTTTTCTTTTTTAATAAAGAAATTGTCAAAAACTGTGTATTGGGGTTTTTACTTTTTGACACTTTTTTTTTGAATGGGTAGAAGTACAATGTACCCAATAACCATTCACATAGGGGGTGAGATCTGGGGGCCCCCTTGTTAAAGGGGGCTTCCAGATTCCGATAAGCCGCCCGCCCGCAGACCCCCACAACAAATGTCCAGGGTTGTGGGGACTAGGCCCTTGTCCCCATCAACATGGGGACAAGGTGCTTCGGGGGTGGGACCTCCCCATGTTGAGGGCATGTGGCCTGGTATGGTTCAGAAGGGGGGGCACTCACTCACACCCCCATCCTGCCCTCCAGGCTGCATGCTCGGATAGGGGTCTGGTATGGATTTTGGGGGGAACCCACGCCAATTTTTTTAACATTTTGGCATGGAGTTCCCCTTAAAATCTATACCAGACCCGAAGGACTAGTATGGACTGGGGGGGCACAAAGTTTTTTTCATTGATTTTTATCTATATTGCCGGGAGCCAGAAATACATTACAGCCGCAAGCAATTTTGAATTACATTTTTTTTGTTTAGAAATGTAATTTTGCTGTGGCACTGTAAAACACTTTAGACAGATGCGCCACTTTACAGACAGACTAAGGGGACCCCCCAGGCACGATATTTGAAGGAATATTACATTTTTATTGTTTCACTTTAAGCATTATTAAAATCACTGCTCCTGAAAAAACGGTTGTTTTAAAAACTTTCTTTTGCATTGATACATGTTCCCTGGGGCAGTACCCAGGTCCCCATACACTTTTTATGGCAATAACTTGCATATAAGCCTTTAACCACTTGGCGACCAGCCACTGTAGTTATACGTAGCTGTACGGCAATCACCTGTTACAGAGGCAGAACGGGAAACTACCTTTGTAAACAAGGTGATTTCCCGTTCTGACAGGGATCTATTGTTCCCAGTGATCAGGAACAGTGAGTCCCAGGCAGTCCCATTCCCCCACAGTTAGAACACACAGTTAGAACACACATGAGGGAACACAGTTAACCCCTTGATCGTTCCCTAGTGTTAACCCCTTCCATGCCAGTGACATTAACACAGTAATAAGGGGCTTTTTATAGCACTGATCGCTGTATAAATGTCAATGGTCCTAAAAAAGTGTCAAAAGTATCCAATCTGTCCGCCGCAATGTCGCAGTCCCGCTAAAAAATCACAGATTGCCACAATTACCAGTAAAAAAAATGAATGTTTGATGCTGGAATGCTCATCAAGGGTAGATCCAATATCTTTGCCTTGTCTTCTTCACCCCCTCCCCTTCTGTTACAGCAAAGAAGGGGAGGCGCCAACTAAGTGTAGTATTAAAAGTTCAGCATTTAATGCATAAGATAAAAACACTTACAAGATCCAAGAAGGGTTTATGCCCATTGCTGCATGTTCAAATACATTTTTGTTTGTGACACATTCCCTTAATATTAGGCAATACAGAGTGCAATGTGGAAAGGTAATAGGTAGTGAAAGCTGCATTAATTACAGAAATCTTCGAGCAGATCGTTAAAAATTCATGTTTGCAATGGGTATCTGTTCCCACAGCATGCATTAAGATGTTTTGTCATAAGTGACACACTTTGAAGAATTTACCAAATTTAAGTCAACTTCAACTTTAAACACCTAGTTACTGTACAGTATATATATAATTTCTTTAAACATTAAATGTTTGCTCAAGTACAGAAGCCCAAAGAATTTATTTTGCTGCACACATCATTACTTTTGAGCAAGGCTAAGGCTTGAATTACAATAATGCGTTTTTTGATGCATTTTGCATTTTGCAGAAATGCAGGGAAATTTTTTAACATGGGTTCCTATGGAACATATTCACATCAATGCATTTTTGGAAAGGGTCAGGGACTTTTTTTCATGCAAAATGCAGCGTTTTGCATGTAATAGAAGTCAATGGACCCGCATCCAAAACGCAAGTACATCATTTTTACAGCGTTTTTAACTGCGATTTACCGCGATTTTGCCGCGATTTGCGTTTTGCGTTTTTTTTCTCTTTTTTTTACACTGTATATAGCTGGTTGCTAAGCAACCACAGTGTAAAAAAAATTAATAAAACGCAAAACGTATGTCCAAAAACGCGGCAAGCACCGCAAAAAGCACTGCAAAAACACTCAAAAGCAAAATGCATAGGTGTGAATCGAGCCTAAGGGTCAATGGCATGAATCTTATTACAACAAACTAATATTGGGTACTACGGAGATACACATCAACCCGAACACTGGTATTGTTATAAGTAAAGAGGGTAAGGATGTGGCCATATATAGCAAGCAATGGGGCTAATTTTTACAGAGGAAAAGGAAAAATTCTTAGGCTGGGTTTACACCAGTGCGAATTGGATACAGGTTTCACTGCATCCAATTTGCATGTCGGGAGATTGTGCGTGGCTCTCTATGGAGCCGGTTTACTCACCTCCGGAGCGGCTCTGGTGCAAAATGCACAGGAGTCCTGTGTGTTTTTTGGTCTGTTTCAGGTCCGAATTCAGCCAAAAATTTGGGCTGAAATCAGGCTGGATTCACATTTATGCATTTTTAGTGGTTTTTGCATTTTGCAGTTTTGCACTACAGAACGTGGTCCATAGTAAACCATGTTAAATGGACTGCAGAGCAAATCTTCAAAATGCAAAAAGCACTAAAACTGCATAGGTGTGAATCCAGCCTCAGACCTGAAATGGTAAATGGAGATGCACTGGACCGCTGCTGTGAGCTGCTCTGTTTTTCAGTGTAAACCCAGCCTTAAACCAGTATACTATATATGTATAAAGTGCAGCGCCACAAGTAACTAAACAAAAATAATGATTAGAGCAATCATAAAGACAAAAGATCCATGTACATAAACATGAAATGGCAAGAACTTAATCACATTGAGTGAAAAAAGTGACAAACTGTATAAAGTTCTAAATATTTAAAGTGAAGTGACATTTATAAGTGCAAATAGTCCATAATTAGGTACGTATAGCACCAAAAAAATCATCCAAATGCATAAAGAGATAAAAAGTATGGATGTGATTCCACCATTCCAGTGTAATTGAAGGTGTACAGCATTAGTGTCCAAATAAATGAGCCACCACCATCAAGTGAATTACAAACTCACCGGAACAAACGGCTGCTGTTACTGTAATTCCAGGAAATAGCTCTGAACGGAGTCCAGCTGAGAATAAAAAAGCTCACCAGGAGCCCAGATGGAATTTCATAGTGTAGTAGGTTTATTTGTTCCAATATAAAACAGCATAAAACAAAAATAAAATCACTCACATGGACAGCCCCTGTGACCCAGAATCGCACAGCGGCAAGATGTCGGTGCCAAGTATCCCGCTGACATGTATCATCCAATAGGACATTGGACGAAACGTGTCCAACATATATGATTTTGAAGTTGGTTATAGCACTTATGTGTAAGCTGCCTTCTGTTATTATTGTTTCATACACAGTGCAGAATTATTGCACTTTATCCTTTTTTCTCGTTACAGTCTAACTGTGTAAAACAGGTTTCTGCTAAAGGGGGAAATATAATGTTTTAATTTACTGTCTATTTGCCTGCGGAAGACATTTTCCTTTATTTCCTTCGTTGATGGTCACACAGGAAGTGAGAGGGGGTCTCCCCAATGGGGGCGAAGATAATAAGTCTTACTCTCCTTAAAGTGGAAGTAAACCCTTCCAAAGCACTTTGGCCTACAGGTAAGCCTAGATTAAGGCTTACCTGTAGGTCCAATAAATATCTCCTAAACCTACATGGTTTAGGAGATATTTAGAAATGAAAAGGCATCGCTGTCTACGGCACATGCGCCGTAGACAGCGGCGCGCAGGCACACTGCGCATGCCGGGTTCACGGCGATATGCCGCTTTCCTGCGCATGCGCGGGAGTGACGTCATCGCCGCTCCAGCGAATCACAGCGCTGGAGCGGTGAGACCCGGAAGTCACTCCGGCAATGGATGGCTGCGCAGAAGATTGTGGATAAGGACCGCTTCGGGGGCTTCGTTTTCAGGTAAGTCTTTCATAATGAGCTAGTATGCTATGCATACTAGCTCATTATGCCTTTGCCTTGCAGGGTGTCTTTTTTTTTTAAGAGGCTTTACTTCCTCTTTAACCACTTCAATACCCGCGTATAGTCATATGACGCCCACAAGGTGGATCTACCATCCTGGGTGGGCGTCATATGACGTCCTCGGATTCCCGGCCGCCTGGGGGGGGGCGCGCGCGCCGCCGGCGACGCCCGCGGCATCGCTCGGGACCCGGTGCGAGTGCCCGGCGGCCGTTAAAACAACGGGACCGGGCGGGACCGTGGAGCTGTGTGTAACACACAGCTCCACGTCCTGTCAGCGGGGAGGAGACCGATCATGTGATCCCAGTACAGAGGAACACATGATCGGTCTCCTCCCCTTGAGTCCCCTCCCCCCGACACAGTTAGAATCACTCCTATCAGGGAACACATTAACCCCTCCAGCGCCCTCTAGTGTTAACCCCTTCCCTGCCAGTCACATTTACACAGTAATCATTACAAGTGTGTCCGCCGCAATGTCGCAGTCACGAAAAAAAAGTCGCAATTCGCCGCCATTACTAGTAAAAAAAAAAAAAATTCAATAAATCTATCCCCTATTTTGTAGACGCTATAACTTTTGCGCAAACCGATCAATATACGCTTATTGCGATTTTTTTTACCAAAAATATGTAGAAGAATACGTATCGGCCTAAACTGAGGAAAAAAATTTTTTTTTTTTTTTTTAAAAATTGGATATTTATTATAGCAAAAAGTAAAAAATATTGTGTTTTTTTTCAAAATTGTCGCTCTTCTTTTGTTTATAGCGCAAAAAATAAAAACCGCAGGGGCGATCAAATACCACCAAAAGAAAGCTCTATTTGTGGGAAAAAAAGGACGTCAATTTTGTTTGGGTGTAACGTCGCACGACCGCAGTGCCGAATCGCAAAAAGTGCTCTGGTAAGGAAGGGTGTTTAAAAGCCCTGTATTGAAGCGGTTAAGAAAAGTGTGTTTGTTACTATTTGTATCCCAATCACAGAGATGTCTTTCATTTCTTGTTCAGGTAGCCACATTGGAATTGAGGACCAACCTCTTCCTTAGGCCTCGTTCACGCCATGGTGCAGAGACGTTAGTTTTTCTGCACGTGTTATGAAAGGGCTCAAGAAAACAATGGTTCTCTATGTGCCCTGTACACACCACAAATGTTACATAGCAGAAGAGGCAAGCAAGATTCCTTTGGGAAGATCTCCCTAACAATTTCCCTATGAGATACTATGCAGTCAATTTGTAACAAATCAACTCTCAGAATGGACTATTGCTTTTTATTAGTTGCCTGCAGATATCCTGTATCAATCTATCATTGATAGAATAAAAAGATATATGAGTATTGTGTGCTACAATAAAATGTGAAGGTTATTAATCAAAACGGATAGGAAAACATTGGAGAAAACTACAACATAAATGTTTTATGTTTGTATGTAAAAAAATACATGTTTTATACAGTACCGTATTTGCCGGCGTATAAGACGACTGGGTGTATAAGACGACCCCCTATTTTTCCAGTGAAAACTTAGGTTTGGGGCTATACTCGCCATATAAGACTACCCCCCTTCCGAGGCAACACCACTTACAAAAAACCATCAGAAACAAAAAAACCATCAGACTTGACATCAGAAAAAGGAAACTGGTGAACTACAAGTCCCAGAGATCCCACAATTGGTAGGCAGCAACAATGAATCCTCTCCTCCAAAGCACCATAAATCATACGTGTATTTTAGGGGAGATCTGGAGCTGGATGTGCAGTACAGGATGCTTTGTTAATATGTAGAGCACCAAGTACACACAGTATATGATGCTGTGTTAGTACAGTAGTGCCAGGTACACTTTAGAATACAGTGTGCACCGCTGAGCCAATCACGGCAGGCATTGTATTTTACTAATCTGTTGATGGATACAAAGCCTGCTCGGATTGGCAGAGGCTGTGACATCAGCACGCGCTGCTCTGACTCATGTAGCCTGCTGGCAGAGGTTGTTCCCCAATCCATGCAGGCTCTGTATTCATCAGAGTGCATCGCCCGCCAGGATTGGCTGAGCGGCGCATACTGTATACATATTACAATTTTACAGAGCGCCCGGCGGACTGATATCCATCTGGCGGCTTCTTGACCCGGCGTATAAGACGACCCCCGCTTTTTGGCTGTGTAATTTCGGTGTAAAAGGTAGTCTTATACGCCAGAAAATACAGTATATGTTACTTAAACGTAACCTAAAGATAAATTCAGAACAAAATTATATGCCATTTAGGTTCCATTCACACTTGTATGAGTCCAAAGTCAGGTGACTTTAAAGTGCAACTTTGACGCAACTTTGGATGGGTGCGACTTCAATGTGACATGTTGTCCCTCTGCAAAGTCATACCCACTGTTGCACCACCATTACATGTAAAACATTCTGGTACAACTTTCATGCAACTTTTGAGGGTTAACATTAAAGTTTATGGCCCTCAAGTTGCATGAAAGTCAGACCATGAACTACTTTGAAGTCTCTGCGACTTTAAATTACGACTTTAAGTTGCACATATATGAATGGTTATCATTAGAAAACATGTGGCTACGACTTGTCATGCGACTTTGATGTCCAGCAGTGTGCAGAGGGTTCATCCAGAATTTGTAGTGGTCACACCCCTTTAGCATAGTTTAAATGCATGTACAAGCTATTGGGATTTGAGCACAGGTATAGCTTGTCTCTGTTGATGTCCAAAGTCGCATGGCAAGTCACACAAATGTGAATTGGGTGTTACTCCAGACAAAAATTTACTTTTGCCTGCAAAATCCTTAATTTCCATTGCAAACCTTTTACCTGTTGATCCTGGTAAGTTTTAGCTAATGATTTTAAATCCTGGAGGGGGTTGACAATGCTTCAAGTCCACTGATAAAATTCCAGCATCCTTTCCCCTTCCTTGCTGAGCTATAGTGAACTACACTTTATGCTTCTGTTATGTACATGCAGGCGTTGTCATCTTGTAAGAAGCACTGACATCACTGACTACTGAAAAAGAGTATAAAATAGGTATTTGACCAGTTATTTTTACATTCTAGTATTTATCCACACCAATATTAAAATAACATTAAAATACATGGAAAGGATAATTTTTAGATGTATACAGTGTCTCACAAAAGTGAGTACACCCCTCACATTTTTGTAAATATTTTATATCTTTTCATATGACAACACTGAAGAAATGACACGTTGCTGCAATGTAAAGTAGTGAGTGTACAGCTTGTATAACAGTGTAAATTTGCTGTCAAATTTAACACACCTGCTCCTCATTCACACCTAAGACCTTGTAACACTGACGAGTCACATGACACCAGGGAGGGAAAATGGCTAATTGGGCCCAATTAGGACATTTTCACTTAGCGGTGTACTCACTTTTGTTGCCAGCCGTTTTTAATGGCTGTGTGTTGAGTTTTTTTGAGGGGACAGCAAATTTACACTGTTATACAAGCTGTACACTCACTACTTTATAAATGAGAGAAAATTGGGTTTTGAGACTTTGCATGAGGCAGGAACCAAAGGGGTAACTGCCTCCATCCCTATCATTGATTAAAAAATGGAGAGCAAGTAGTGGGACTTTATATGAAGCACACAGCAGCACAAAGGGAGGTCAAGTGACTGGGAAATAATGTTTATTTATATTGTAAAATTACATATAAAACATAATGGGCATATAACCTCTAAAAACATATGATCATTTTCAACATAAATTACATAATAATCCGCAATCCAGTAAACATTCATGTAATATAAATAGAACAGGCAATGGATAAATTATATAGCCATAGCCAAAGTAAAATAGAAGCCTAAATTGCCTAGATAATCTTTCTAGATTTCTCTCAAGATAAAAGAGAGGAGGGGAAGAAAAAAAGGGGGTTAATCATAATTCATATAATAAATAATTAAAAACATAGGTTGAACCATAGGGAATTTAAGTTGATCCATGATAAGATGATAATAAGAGTTGATGGCTCGATCCGTTTTGCGGCCTTATAGCTGCTCATCAGGAGCATAAGCCATGGGAGATATATCTGCATCTGCGCAGCGGCAGCACGTCATCGAGAGTTGCCAACACACCACAGGGTCTCATCTCTGGGCGCCGTGGTCGCTTGCAGGGGCGATAACAACCGGCACAGGCAGATCCTAGGCCGTGAGTGTGATTGGACAACCCTAGTAAGGGGTGGAGGTAGTGACCCCGGTGGGGGACCTGTAAGTTACAGAAGGAAGTGATGATTCATGGAGATGTGAGTGATCCAAGGTGTAAGGAGTAAGTAATGTGGTATTTCTTCCCCTCCTCTCTTTTACCTTGAGAGAAATCTAGAAAGAGTATCTAGGCCATTTAGGCTATTTTACCTTGGCTATGTCTATATAATGTATCCATTGCCTGTTCTATTTACACTCACTACTTTACATTGTAGCAAAGTGTAATTTCTTCAGTGTTGATATCACATGATATAATAAAATATTTCAAAAAATGTGAGGGTGTACTTACTTTTGTGAGATACTGTATGTATCAATATAACAGTGTACAATTATAAAGCATCTACTCCCAATATATATTGTTGGTATGAGTATTTTATTCATTTAATGTAACATATTGTTGGTACAATACACATTCATTATCAGAGTGATCATACTTTTTAAAAGTAAATTGAAAGATTGACTTGCCCTTGTACTGGTATCAAATCATTACAATTTGCTACACCTTTTTTAACTGCATTTTGCAGTATGAATTGTAAGCAGAGAAAAGACCATTCCCTATCCCATGGTAAAAAGGGAATCATTTTCTACTGGGCACAGATATATTACAGTACATATTACAGCTAATTACTGTTCTCTCTGTAACCCTATTATAGGAATGCTTGGACCAATCAAATGTGTATATGTAAAAACTGCACAAAAATCTTCCAGAAACTAATGTGCTTCAAAGATTTATGTAGAAGAGTGCATAATTATATTGAAACATTTGTTCTGGGTTAACAGACATTAACATTCCTAGACAGGGAAGATAAGGTTTTGCCAGTGGAGCGTCGTCGAGTAAAGGTTCACTAATTTAGACATGAAACCTGACCAACATACATATGAATTACACATTATACACAGTTTTCTTTTTTTTTTTTTTTAAAGGAATTTGAAATCATAGCAGGGGAACCAAAGAAAATAATTACTAAATTAATGAATTTATTTAATTCGCTCAGTGTACAACTTACTGTAATTTGACTTATTTGTAAGTATGGCATTCTGGTACATACAATGTGAATAATATATACAGCATTTGCTCTAGCAAGGAAGAACTGGTATCTTTTGGTCTGGGGGCAAATACAGTACATCCAAGTGGCCCTCTCATGGTAGGGACAACCAAGAAACCTGTCCCATGATAATACTGTGGTGGGCACACTGAAAGGTGGGTGTTCCTAAATTACATGGATTTTTGTATTGTTCCTTTTTATATCTTCCAGCATCAACCTTCCTTGCGACTCTTGGCATTCAGTCATGTGGCATCTCTGATCTGCAAAGGAGGTTGGTGCTAGGATCACAGGTCTCAACAGAAGGCAGATAACTATATAATGCCAACCATGTGTCACTGACTGCAGGTCCTGCTCTGATTGATGTCTGAATTGTGAATTATCTCCACTCAGGGCCTTCAGCCCAACATATCTTATTGATACTGGCCCGGGGAGCAAATCTTCCCCTGCTCTCCATTCCTAATCCTTCCTTGTGCTTTAGCCATGTACCTGTGGTTTTCCAGCCTGATTTAGGGTATTGTGGGCAGAGTTTGGGGCTTGCTAAATACTGGCTGCCTTTCAATGTATGGTGAGATCTCTTTGAAGTACATAACAATTTCAATGCACTTATAAAAAGTCTCCATTTTAGTTGCAAAATATATGAACGCATTCTGTGAACACACCCCAATCAGTGAGTACTGCCAACTGTAATAATCGTAGAAATCAATAATATTTTTAACTCCATTAGAGCCAGGCCACATTTGACAAACAGTACATGTAGACTCCATTATGAGGCACCCAGCTTGCATTTCTACTGTCAAAATGCCATTGCTGAGATGGTTCAATGAGCAGACTGGTACTATTAGTCTGATTTCTTAGCAAAATATTTGCTTTTCTACACAGTTATGTGAACTGCACCAGCAACACTAGGCAGGCATTAATGCTACAGAACCACTTTATCAATATCACTCCCTTGGATGGGCCCACCCTGCTCAGGAGAGCTCTGGGTAGGGAGTTGACTAAGGAATTTTGTAAATAAGAGCACTTGGTACCACATTCTGTGTAGACTGCATTTACTTTTTATTTGCTGACTGAACCTTTACCAGACTTACTGACAAAGGTGAACATCCAGTCAATGTTTTTAAAATCAGAACCTCAAGGGCTGCACAGGATAATGAAAGGTTTAAATGATTGCCCAACTTCACTTTTCATAATTTGTTTTGGCTCATATTTGCCTTGATATATGTACTACTCCATCTGAACATCATCTGTACACCTACCAGGCCGGTAGGTGTACAGACGGATGATGTTGGAGCAGAAGTAGGGCAAACAGATCAGGTCACAGGCCGGGTCAACAACAGGCGGGCAGCGAGGTACCAGAGGAGCAGGCAGGTTCAAAGTCAGAGGCAGGCCGAGGTCAGATGCAGGTGGAGAGCAAGGAGAGTCCAAAGGTCAAGCCGGGTCATTCTAGAGATCAAACACACAAAGGCAGGTAAACAGGAGCAGGGGTCACAGGGAGCTGCAGATCAGACAGCACCGATCCAGTGTGCATTTCCAGTTTAAATAGGCCGTTTGGCACCATTTGTCTCACGCGCGTGCACACCAGCGTGCAATGGCACACACGGGCACTCGCAAGTGCACACCATTCTCCCTATCAGCCAATGACATCATCTTATTCAGATAGTCGCACAGCTTTGGAATCAGTTGATTTTGAAATTTTTTTGTAGTATTTAATCGTGAACCCATCTGGTTCTGGGCTTTTCCCTATAGGGGTTTCTTTTAATGCCATTTTAGTTTCGTCTTGCGTGATTCGTTTTTCCAACTCTGTCAATTGTTCCACTTCGTTAAGTAGTCTTGTGTATTCCTTTTTCTTATTTCTTTTTCTTCTTGTGTCTCTTCATATTGCATAAAGTGCACTGTAATACGATTAGAAGGCCAATGCGATGTCTGTTGTCTTATTTACCATTTCTCCTCTCATATTTTTTTATCTTTTCAATATAATTTAAGGTCTTCTTATTTCTTTAGATTTTTGCAAGGTGTTACCCTGGCTTATTACCCCATTTGTATCTCTCCTGTGTCACCACTTTTAATAAACTCCTTCCTAGTTTCCTGTTCTATTAGGTCTTTTAATTGATCTCTTTTTATAATTAGGATCTGATGGGTTTCCGCTTCCGCTTGCTTTTTATGTCTTTGTTCCGATCGTATATTTCTTTTTCAATTTTACAATTTTCCCCATGGTGTTTTCTCTCTCCTTTTTTCTTGCCCCAATGGAAATACATTTTCCCCTTATGATAGTCTTATGTGCTTCCCATATAGTTGCTTTTGTTAATTCTGGGATCTCATTCCTCAAAAAATATTGATCAATCTCTTCTATTATGAACTTTTCTATTTCCATATCTTCTATTAGATCTTCGTTTAATCTCCATGGGCCTTTCCCAGGGGCTTCCCCATGTAATTTCATCTTCATTATTACAGGGGCATGATCCAACACTGTTATTCCTATTGTTTCCATTACTACCTCCAAGGCTCTGTGCTCAACCAAAATACAGTCCAGCCTGGAGTACGTATTGTGCATGGCCGAGTGATATGTATAGTCTTTTGTGCTTCGGTGTTGAATTCTCCAGATGTTAACTAATTGGTGTTCATGTATTTCTTTTTTGATCATTCTTAGTTGTTTATATTCTCTTTCCAGTGCAACTGACGTACTATCTAATTTATGATCCATGGAGAAATTAAAGCTTCCGGCCAATATTAGCTTGCCTTGTTTGAATTCCATCAAATCATTTAATATTCATACCAAATATTTTTGGGGGTTCTTGTTGGGGCAGTATACATTTGCAGTGTGTATTTCATACCCTGTAAGGTCCCTCTCAGAAAAAAGAAGTGACCTTCTGGGTCCACTTTTCTCTTTTCTACTATAAAGCAAGCATTTTTCCCAAAGCCTATTGCTACTCCTTTTGCCCTTCTAATTGGAGAGTCTCCATAGTACCATATTGGGATATTCCTTGAGTATAACTTGATATTTTGTATCCTGTTCAATATGTGTCTCTTGTAAAAAATATTATTTCTGCGGCAATTCTTTCCAGTTCTCGTAATACCATATGTCTTTTTTGGGGGAATTTAGCCCTCTGACATTATACGTCAGGAATTTTGTGTTATTCATGCTTCTCTATCTCTCTCCAGCTCCCTCGGGTCTCCCCTGCGCTGTCCCCCCACCTCCCACCACAAGGGAGGGGGGGTTCCCGAACATAGGGAGACACAGGGAGCACTTCATGCCTATTAAGACCCAGAGGGCCGCAGACCATTCCCAGATTCACAAACCATTTCCCACCCTCGCCCATCCTCTCTCCCCCTCCCCAACCCCTACTCCCTTGTTGTTGATATTTTGACCTCATGGTCTTAGAGCAGATAACTAATCTTTTAGGGGCTCCCTTGCCCCGCTGCTCTTTCTAATCCGAGGTGGAGTTCTGTTTGGCCAACCTCTCCTACGATTGAATAGGTGATCTCAGGGCGCACCGCATATCCGAGTTTCCATCTCCTCTCTGTTTGTCTTTTCCTCTTTTCTTCTGGATTTCTTGTTCCCGTAAGATCTTCAATAAAGGTTTTAACGTCCTTCTCATTCTTAAGGTTTCTTGTGAAAGGTCCTGGAAGATTTGTTTTGTATTTTCCTCATATTCAATTGGTGGCTTTCCCCTCAAGTTTCTGCAGGTTTGTTTTTTTCCTCCCAATTTTTTAAATCTGACTATTATATCTCTAATGCCGCGTACACATGACCGGACTTTCCGGCAAACTAGGCCCGACGGGATTAGTCCGTCGGATAATTCGATCGTGTGTGGGCTAATCCATTCGTTTTTCGGGAAAAAAATCTGTTGGACCTAGAAATAGAACATGTTTCAAATCTATCCGACAGACTCAATTCCGACTGACTCAAATCGGGAAAACCGTTCCTCTGTATGCTGGTCCGACGGACCAAATACGACGCAAGGGAAGCTATTGGCTACTGGCTATTGAACTTCCTTTTGCAGACATTTTTCCCATCAATTGCCCCTCCGCAGTTAGGAAAGTCCCAACGGCTGGCAAAGTGGGAGGCCACAGTCTGCCATTCCTGTGGCGTGGAAGGGAACTGTGGAGTGAAACAAGAAAAAATAATTAGTCACTTTGCACCTAAACATTGCAAGCAGATTAGACAATCAACATCTTGGAACAAGAGCATGTATAAAATTGGAGGCTGGAAAGTATTTGCACAGAAAAGTAGAGGCTCCCCTTCACAGATTACTCACCCCCCATCAATCCCCCCACTTCTGATGGGACATTGGCAATAACTAGGGTTTTTGGGGGGGGGTGGTGGACAGGTAACCCTCTGCACTTCATTGATTGGCAAATGGCTCAATAATGTGTGCTAGTTTGGCCAGACCCTCTGTACTTAACACTATTGGCAGCCCCCAGGAAAGATCAAATAACATTTCAACGCCAACCCCCCCCCCCCCCCAAAAAAAAAGGCAGGCACAGTGTGACATTATGAAATTACCAAGCAAGCTAATAGGAGGGAAAGAAGACAAAAAAATAGGAAATGGAATGTATGGAGGCAGCCCCTTGCACTACATGCTTTGCTGAATTCGTCCCTAAAGATGCCCACTATAAAGAGGTAGGTATATAGTGTGTATTGACCTTGGGAAAGGCAGCAGATAAAGGATTGGTACCATCTGACAGAGCAGTTGGGGGAGGGGGTTCCTAATGAGTTTGCCCCCCCCCCCCACCAAAAAAAAAAAAAAAAAAAAGGGGGCTCTACATGAAGTAAACCACACAGCAAACATTTGTGAATATTTTAGGGGGTGTTTGGGGGCCAAGTCTGTTCATTTGGAAAGTCCATCGGAACTCCGCCAAAAGTTCATTGGGAAGACCGTCAGACCTAGTTTGCTGGAAAGTCCGGTCGTGTGTACGCGGCATTAGACTTTCCATCCCTTGCGGTCTTCTTAATCTATGCACTCTTTCAATTTTTATTGGGTTTATTTCTTCTTACCAAGAATTGGGTTAAAAACCTTCCTTATTATTTCTATTTTTCCCCATTTGACTCCAGTATACAGCAGTCTAATTGGTTGCTATGGGTTGCTTCATTTTGTACATTACACTTTGCGCT
The DNA here is from genome assembly GCA_028564925.1 of Lithobates sylvaticus. NCBI lineage: Eukaryota > Metazoa > Chordata > Amphibia > Anura > Ranidae > Lithobates > Lithobates sylvaticus. The sequence continues at coordinate 95,421,056 of CM053036.1, forward strand.
ACCTTATTAAATAAGATTGTTAGCAACAAAGGCAAGATCTTTCTTTGCCAATCTTAAACACAACACTTGTCATAGTTTTGTTTGAGTTTTCTTTTTACAAATGAATTTTCCAGCAATCCGTTTATTGCAGTCATGAGAGCATCCTAAAGGACAAACAACAGTTTTTAGTGCAGCACTTGGTGGAATGTTGGCCCATTGTGCTTTTACCTCTATATAAGTGAAGCAATAGCCGCTCCTTTCAGAGGTTTAATGAAAGCAATAAAAGCCCTCTTCCCATTTAGAAGGTAATTAGTCACCATGGTTGACTAGAGGGTCTTGTTATTTGCTTCTAACTGCATTCATTATGCAGAGTGTGCTGGTTCTATTTCTGAGCTGTGTTTCACCCCTGAACATTTTCCCCAGTATTTGTTGAGTATGAAATGTGTACATTTTTAAAATGTTATTTCCATGTGTAGAAACTTAGCTATCGACATTTAAAGAAAAACATCTTTAAATTAGCGTGTACAAAACTCTTAAAGTAAAAATTAAAACCTACCATGTCTGATTCTTTGCTGTATCTCTATGTGGGACAGACATCTTTGTAGAGTGGGCTTTTGCTTCCTGGTGTCAGAAAGAAAGAACAACCAGAAAGAAGAGTGAGCAATACTTTTGGGACATCACCTAATCTCACTCCGAGTTTCCTCAGAGCAGCCTTTATTAAACATCCTGAAACGCAAGGGGTTAAAACAAGCTCCCTGGTGCTGCAGCTATGTGCTTATTACCATCCTGTTCATCTGACTCCCAGCTATCCAGTAAATGAGATCTGCGTGGCTGTAGAGGCTTCCAATCACTGTTATGGTACTTTGAGGATGCCAACCGCTATGGTTCCCAGGTTCTCCAGGGAGCCCAGGTCCACATTAAATGCTGTTAGGATGGCAAGCAGAAGCAGATCTCTTCCCTGATTTTCTCTGTGATCAAGGAACCCAGAATTGCTCATCATTGAGCATCTCTGGGTTCAGGACTGTCAAAATCGCAGCTGTCTCCATAAAGAGTACCTGCCATCTGCCCAATGCTATCATATAGGGGGCTTGTTAGCCCACTTGTCACAGTAACAAAGGTAAATAAAATTTTATTTTATTTGAATGTAGATTTTAAAAAACGTTTTTTTTAAATTACATTTTAATAAAATAAATAAAATGTGAATGCAAAAGCACACAATGCAAGCAGCATTTACAACATACATGTTAAGTATAGCAATGAACGTAGGAGTTAGAGAAATATTTTTAGGGCCATCATTCACTGTTAATTCTAAATTGATAACCCGTAAAGCATCACGTATGGACAAATTTGGGTACCATAGTCTTTTGCAATTTCACAGGTGCATGAAGTTTTTAAAGCTTGACATGTCTGGTATCTATTTACTTGACACAACCCCATCTTTTATTTTTTCACCAAATAATTGCATTTTTTTCTGGAAAATATAGATTTGAAAAACAGTTGGTGAAGTATCTTTCCACATAAAAAAATTGCAACTGCAACCATTTTTTTTTTTTATAAGACCTCTGCTTTCAGAAAATATGTCAATAAATTGCTTCAGGTGAAAAGTGGTTAATTTTACACTATTGATATACAACTATGAGGCTGTATGCACATGGGTGCCTAGGCACTGACACATACAGTAACAAGAAGTGCACTGCTATTTATAAGGATGAATTCCAGATAACATTTACTTTTCAAGGAATTGCTTAGGCATAATTAACAATTCTAAGTTTTCTCTTTAGCATAGTAAATCTTCATCCTTTAGGGTGAGTTCACACCAGTGCGAATTGAATGCAGGTTTCTCCACATCCAATTCGCATGTCAGGAGATTGTGATCGGCTCTCTATGGATCCGGTTCACACATTTCTGGAGCAGCTCCAGTGCGTATTACACAGGTGTCCTGAGCTTCTTCTGGTCCACGTTAGGACCAAATTCAGCCAAAAATTCATGCTGAAATCGGACCTGAAACGGTGAATGGAAATGCACCGGACGCCCTGCTGTAAGCCACTTCGTTCCTCAGTGTGAACCCAGCCTTGAAGTTCACTTCACTTTAACTTATTACCACTTTAAGCAGTGGCTTGTGCAATTTTACAGAGATCCTTCTTTGAAATAATTTCATATTACTCTATGCATAGCATATTATTCCAAGTTGTTTACTGCCATCCCTACCATGCTCATTCATTATGAACTGGCATATGAATTGTACTACACCATTTTAAAGCTGTTTATCTTGTGTTGTAAAGGGAGAATAATGTTGTAGATGCCATATTCTACGGTTCCCAACTGCCCTAATGGTTTCTTAAATGCCTCCTGCTCTTATGGAAGCAATACACAAAAATGGAATCTGCACCCTTGTTATTTAGGCCGCATAGCAAAAGAAATATCCACAACTGGGAGAGACATGGTTTAGCACCAGTGTTTGGAACTTGAAAAATTTAATTTTTTTTCAAAATATATTATTTAAATCAGTTATTATAACCCTGTTAAACAATATCATAATATTTCAGCATTACCTTTTTTTGTGACTGTTCCTGGAACAGTCACAAAATGTTGCACAATATTTTGTCCATAGGTACAACGAAGAGAGGTAATGACTAAGCACTAACCTTCGCACAAAGCGCGGTTACCTCTTTGTCCCCTGCTCCATCTGTCAACCACTTGTCATATGAAGCTTCAATAAAAGGATTTTTGGAAGTGCAGCAATCCGGAATCATTTCCTTATGTTACACAGCATGTGAGCTGGGCTTGCACCTGACTAGCGTGTGTGGGGATTAACCAGAGACTCACTCACCTGGAGCAGCTTTTCTTGTTTCATACAATGAAGAGAGGTTGGATACAGTAAGATGACAACACATCTTCTCATAGTTTTATCTTAGGGCTCAATCACCAGCATAGGCTAGAGACAGGTTGCACTTCCGGTGGCTACGTCAGGATCATAGGCTCAGAGGTCTGGTTGCATATCAGACTAGAAACTACAAGGGAGGGACTAAAGCACAGAGTAGATAGGCTGACTTTGAGATCTAGTGTGGCACCACAGTTCCTGCCTTTGAGAAGCTGTGTTCTAGACTGGTTGGACAACAGTTGGAGGATCTCCCCATCACTGCTGATCTTGTCTTCAGGTGTTTGATACAAAGACAGGCACAAAGACAGGCACTGCAACATAATATTCATTCTCGCACAGCTGTAAAGCCCTAAGCTAAAACTATGAAAAGATGTGTTCTCATCTTACTGTATCCAACCTCTTTTCATTGTATGAAGCAAGAAAAGCTGCTCCAGGTGAGTGAGTCTCTGGTTAATCCCCACACACGCTAGTCAGGTGCAAGCCCAGCTCACATGCTGTGTAACATAAGGAAATGATTCCGGATGGCTGCACTTCCAAAAATCCTTTTATTGAAGCTTCATATGACAAGTGGTTGACAGATGGAGCAGGGGACAAAGAGCTAACCGTGCTTTGTGCAAATGTTAGCGCTAAGTCATTACCTCTCTTCGTTGTACCTATGGACAAAATATTGTGCAACATTTATGGACAGTTGGCAACCCTGTACTGAGGTAGAAGTGTCCACACTGGACACCTCTGCCCCAGTGCACTCACTCCCTTCTTCCCTCCACGGCCACTACACCCATCACACTGACAGGCGTTTGGCCAATGAGTTGTTTTGTACTAGGTGTAGGCAGAGACTGATGGGTAACTGAGAGACTAATTCTCCATCAGGTTTATTTTACTTTTGATTGACAGTGCATGTCAGTGGGTGGATCCATAGCCACTTTTCAGTCCAATAGCGGCTTTCAAATCTGCCCACAGCTATGTGCTGTTAATCAAATATAAAGAACTCGTTTCTCAGTTTCCCATCCGGGTCCATCCACCCAATTACAGGTGATTTCCCAAATATAGGCATTGCCATATTTGGGTAATGACATCACCTTTGTTTATATTTAACTTTTGGCCTGAGGAATCTCCTGGCCAAAAGCTACATGGGGCCTGGATTAGGGCACTGTGTCGGAAGCTGTTATATATATGACTGCTTCCCAGCACAGGCACAGCCTGCTCTGAGTACTGGTATACCTTCTGTATTTTAGCTCAGCATTGGTCTTAATTACTGCCAATTTCCTGACCTGAGAACTGATGGTAATTCTTTAGAAACTTGCCAATGCCAAAGCGACAGGTTATTAAAATGCGCTAGCAAGTCCTACCTGAATTAGTTACATATGTTGGTTACTGACACTTGTCTGATATAAGTGCAGGTAGTTCATTAAGGGAGTCCAGCTGAGGCTCCTGTCTAGCTGTCTGCATGCTGGTTCTGACAGTAGAGGGCCAATCATCTGGCCGCAGATAACTTGCCTAGCTACCTCAGGTGGGGCCTCTCTGAGCTGCCGAAGGAAGGGGTCAGAGAAACCTATCTTCCCTGGGTGTATCCAGGAACCCAAGGAGTTGTGGGAAAAGTAGTTAAAGAGACCTATACCTGCATTTGAGAATGGTGAGAAAATTTGTTCCATAGGGCAATTTTAACCTCTTCCATCCCTATTGTTATTGCCAATAAAGCAGCTATAGCTGTTTCACTGGCATAATTCTGCCCCGTCTGATTCCTATGCAAGCAATTTCTCTGACATCTGCTTCCTTGAGTTCACTCAAACATTTGCAAACATTGTGTCCCAGTAAAGGGGTAACATATTTTGCTCTCAGAAATGCTGTGATTCATTAGAGCTGTTTTGAACTTTATGAATTTGGTTTGGCTCTTTCTTTTAGTTAAAGCTCTGAGTATTTTTTATGATCCCAACTAGTGGCCGTAATGCAGTATTTTCCTGAAACACCTCAGTCAGGAAAACACTACTATGAAAACACTACTGACTATGACCACTAGATGGGGCTGCCGATCATAAGAAAGAAACATATTACACACTTTACAATGATTATTTGTGATGCCTGAGGCATTCGGACAGCTAATTTTTTTTTTAATAAGTATATCCCTAAGCTAAATAATGAATTACATTTATATTTAATCAAGTAGGCATTTGCACTACATAATTGGTGGTAAATCTAAAGCTACTTATACATGTTACAGTCTATTTATTTATTACTTATATGCTGCGTACACACGATCGGACATTCCGACAACTAAATCCTGTGATTTTTTTCCGACAGATGTTGGCTCAAGCTTGTCTTGCATACACACGGTCGCACAAATGTTGTCGGAAATTCTGATCGTCAAGAACGCGCTGACATACAACGCGTTCGACGGCACTATAAAAAGGAAGTTCAATAGCCAGCACGCCAACCTTTGGGCTCCTTCTGCTAATCTCGTGTTTATCTCGTGTTAGTAGAAGTTTGGTGAGAGGAATTTATAATACCACACCTCGGTCTGAGTGCCAGATGTAAATCTCCAACCGCCAGCCCTTACACTGACAAGATACCGCTGTTCAAATCGCACTTTTTTAGAGTGTAGCAGAATTAGTCAAGCATCAATCTGCGAATAAAAGCCTTAAAATCTACATCATACCACCCTATCAGATTGTCTTCCAGCAGAAAACCATCAACCCAGGCTGAGTTAAAGCCATATGCGATTTTTGGCTTGCAATCTGGTGAGCATGTTTTCTATAAATTGATGAAGCACTTTCCTTTGGATTTTTTTGACAAGAATCATCAGTTGTATAATTACTTGGAACTTTACAATCATCATATTCATACACTCTTAATATAAATTTGGGCTTTTATTAGCGCAATTTTCTCTTTTTTATTTCTATTTGGGTTTATCCAACATTAATTGCTGCTGTGATATTGATCCAATTAATTTTTGATTAGCGCAGTTTTTTACCCTGTAATTTCTTTGATACATGAGGTGACAATCTCTTCTTCAGCTAACTATTATTTATGTTGTGAGTCTGCTACATACACACCTTCTTTTTGTTGTTAAGGTATGTAATGCATTAATGATAATAATTTTCATAATTTTCAACACCCTGAATAAATTTTTTGGATTGACAATAATGGCCTGATTTATGCAAATTATAAAGCACCGTGGGTGCTATTTACTAAAGGAAAATCCACTTTGCACTACAAGTGCACTGCAAAAGTGCACTTGAAAGTGCACTGAAACTGCACTGAAAGTGCATTTGTGGATTTGGAAAAGGATTTGCCTTTATGAAATAACTAGACATGTGCACAACAAAAAAAAATTGTTTATTTTCGTTTCGTTTTTTTTGTTTCCGAAAAAAATTAGTTTTTTTCCGTTTCGTTTTTTCGTTTCCGTCGATTCGTAATGATTTGTACATTCGTAAGTCGTCGTTGTTCGGATTTGTAACGATTCGTACATTCGTAAGTCGTCGGTGTTCGTATTCGTAACGATTCGTACATTCGTAAGAGTTATTTTTTCGTTGATTCATTTTTTCGTTAGTTTAATTTTCAGACGCATTCGTATTTATTCGTACATTCGTAACATTCGTAACATTCGTAGATTCGTAATCGGAGCATAATTCATAATTTGATGTAATGTCTATGCTATTATTACATTTTAATAATTTACGAATCGAAAAAAAAAGTTACGAATCGAAAAAAAAAGTTACGAATCGAAAAAAAAGTTACGAATGTACGAATTTTTTTGTTCAATAGAGACACGGAAAATTACAAATCGAAAAAAAATAAATAAAAAGTTACGAATTTAAAAAAAAGTTACGAATCGAAAAAAAAAAAGTTACGAATCGAAAAAAAAGTTACGAATGTACGAATTTTTTGGTTCAATAGAGACAATCGAAAAAAAAAAAAAAAAGTTACGAATTGAAAAAAAAGTTACGAATCGAAAAAAAAATTTACGAATCGAAAAAAAAAGTTACGAATGTACGAATTTTTTGGTTCAATAGAGATACGGAAAATTACAAATCGAAAAAAAAAATAAAAAAAGTTACGAATCGAAAAAAAAAAGTTACGAATCGAAAAAAAAAAGTTACGAATGTACAAATTTTTTTGTTCAATCCATTCGAAGCACATTTAGCAGCACCATTGTAAGGGACACGGAAAATTACCAATTCAACAAAAAAAAAAGTTACGAATGTACGAATTTTTTCGTTCGTTTTCGTTTTTCGGATTTTCTTCATTAGTACATTCGTTGTTTCTAATTAGTTTTTTCGGATTTTCGTTGTTTTTCGGATTCGTTCGATTCGAATGATTCGTTAATCGGATTCGTACGATTCGAACGATTCGTTACGATTCGTTATTCGGAATCGTACGATTCGAATGATTCGTTCATTCGTACAAAAACGAACGAACGAAAATAACGATAAAAAACGAAAAAAAAAAAAAAAAAAAAACGAAACGAATTGCACATGTCTAGAAATAACCCCCATTGTCACTGTAAACACCAACTTAAGCAAAAAACTGCTATTGAGCATTGAAAGAAGAAGCCACACATTATTAAGTAGAATTTTGTTTTACTCTGTGCACATTCACATGTGCGCTTAGAAAAGGGTTTTTGAACAAACCAACATATTTTTTGGAATATATATTTTTTGGGGGACAGTAGAAATATCCTTTTTTGTGGTAAACCGGCATGTTTTTCAAAACATAAAACAATACACAACTCAGGAACTTACAAAGTTAAACTTTGATAAATTGAAGGCAATATCAGACATTAGTATGTCCAAACTGTGTTGATATTGCCTTCATCAGATGGGGTGATGTCACCCCTGTGAAAGCCAAATTTTGAAGATGCACACAAATTGGGAGTCAAAATGGGGATTTCCCTCCTGATCCCATGCCTAATGTCAACATGTGCTAGCTCCCATCATGGGGGATCAATGTGTTTCGGGGTACAACCCCTTCCTCTCAGCTACTTGAGTTGCGAGGAAGGGGTTGCACCCACAAAAACGCATACATTGATATCCCATGATGGCAGATAGCACATGTTGGCACACTGTGTGCATCTTCAAAATTTGGCTTTCAACATTTTTTAGAAAAGTTCTAATAAAAATAAAAAAATGTGTGTTTTATATTCTGCCTAAAACATAAATGATTTTGAGGCTTTTTTCAACATCATTGATGTCTTCCTTGATCTTCTGTAAATCCCGATTGCACGCCATGATCTCCCTGATGAGGACGTGTGCACTTGCACTTGTGAAATGAGATTCTTCTTCCACAACATCCACATCACCTAAAATAAAAAAACACACCATGTATTATAAATATGCAGGCATACATATATTACCTGAAGCTGTGGTCTCAGACACTCACCTGTCACCTGGTCACTATTTCACCCACTTCATAAACCTCTCCTTCCTCCACATCCTCAGGTTGTGGTTTTGTGATTTCCCCTTCTTTAAGAGGTTGGGGGTCCCTGGTGTCCTCTGATGTCCCAATTCTTTTCTCCCCTATGTGAATAAAATAAAGGTATACTTAGCAGATGTTTGAGGCAAGAAATAGGAATATGAAACATTGCTTGGAAGTGTCGTACAATTGCCTGTTTTGGCAGAGTTCCAAGCTGAAGACATGATTTTTTCCCTTTCTTCAAGCTGAATACTTACCTTTTTCCACTGGAGCACCTGTGTGGGACACCCTAAAAAGTTTGTTCTGGTGTCCCAAACTAGTGCTCCTGCGTCCAGATGTGTAAACAGCTGCAGAGTGTCCTCTCCTTAGTCTGAATTAAGTTTGTATTTCATTCTAGTTACAAACCCATCTGGACAACAATGTGCTAAACTTCTTTTAATACAAATAGGCCTGAACAAATGTAGTTAACCTGCACCTGCCAAAAACATCGTATTAGTGGGCGAACGAACAATGTTTACTACGAATGATTACTGTGCCCACGAACCTGAAGCTTGCCATTTTAAACTGTACAACAGTAAAGAGCAGCACAAACGTAATAAGAAGAATAGGCACACATGACAAAATACTTACTTTTTTGCAGCACTCTCTTGATTCTTCTGTACTGATCCTGCTCCCTCAATTTGAGGTCTGACCATTGTTTCCTCAGTTGATCCTTGGATCGCTGTACCCCAAAATTCTTCTGCAGAATTTTAATCATGATCTTGGCCTTTCTGACATTTGGGTTGTGGTAAGGTCCATGCTTCCCATCATAGTCGACCCTCTTTAAGATGTCCACCATCTCCACCATCTCTACAAAGGACATATTAGAAGCCTTAAATCTCCTCTGGGATCAGGACATACGTGGTTCCGGGCTTTCGTCGTTGCTGCTGTCTTCATGCACCTGTTGTCTCTCCGCCATGTGCTCTCCCACTGCGCCGAAAGACAAGGGGCGTGGAATATACTATAAAGAAGGTCAGGGGTGGGCAGAGTTTCACGCATACACACACTATATACACTATATAAAGCGCAACAAGCGTGCATCGTACGTACAATCTGTGAGCGGATGACTGAGTATCGGAAGGGCCGATTGTTCTAACGAAGGTACAATTTTAACTTGGGGCATCAGTGGCCTATACTGCTTAGAGATTGAGGCCTATATTGGGACAAGATTATGCGAGTTTAGCCTGACATTAGTGTTTGTCTTGTGTTGTGTTTGCAGAGATGGATCGATTCAACGATCATGATTTCCTTCCCCAATTTATTGATTTGTACAGAGAGCTGCCCTGTCTGTGGCAGACAAAACACCCCTTTTATACAAATCGACTAAAGAGGAAGGCAGCACTGGATAAATTGCTGGAATTTGTGAAGCCGCAGATCCCCACGGCAGACATCAACTATTTGAAGTGCAAAATTGGTGGCCTGAGGAGCACATATAATAGGGAGCACAAGAAGGTCCAGGATTCCCAGAGATCAGCAGCAGTAGCAGATGACATTAATGTCCACAGGCTGTGGTACTACAACAGACTGCGATTGATGATCAATAAACTAAAACTATGTCCCTTTTTAATACACAGGAAATCCTCAGCCAGGAGGAGGCTGTAGAAAGTGGCAGCCAGGAGGTGGCAGGGGAAAGTGGCAGCCAGGAGGTGGTGGGGTAAGTGGCAGCCAGGAGGTGGCCGGGCTCAGTAGCCTGACCGAATCCCAGGTCGTGGAGGGGTCAGCACTTGGGTTAATTCAGCAGGCTTCTGCGGCCCTCAGAACCCCCACCAGTCTTCTTGAGGCCTATTCCTGTATAGCTGCCAACAAAATGCAGGAAAAGGAGGTGGGCCAATGCCTTTTTTGTAAGGAAGTGATATATATGGCCCTAAATAAGGGGTTGAGGGGTGAAATCACAAGCAAAACCCACCTGTGTGAGTTGGACCATCCTCCTCCTCCACCTCATGCCACAACTCCAACAGTTGAAGCAAGCATGGAACCAAGCGTATAAGGAAGACAAGAGAGTGGTGGCCTGGGTTCAGTCTGGTCAGGCAAAAGACGCAGGCTGTTGTAAGACCACAGCCTGGGGACATATATGTCATCTGCTGGTGTTCCTGATCTCTCCGAGTCCTGGACTGGATTGTGCTCCCTATTAAATGGACTCCTCAGGCTCCCAATTTTAGCTGTCAAATAGTTGATGTGTGCCCTGGGGTACAAAGGCTTTGCTAATTTCACCAGTTTATTCAGCATTGCCTTCCTTTTTATTTTGTTATGACCCCAAATAAATGTATATTTTTGTGTATTCATTGGCTATGTGTTATAATTAAAAAAGGACAGTTTGTTTGTGAGTAGGCAGGTACATTTCAAAAAGACAATGTAAAAATTAACAAGGGATACCAACACCAACCAATCTCCATGAGGTTAAAAAATACAAGATAATAATGGTGTTGTGGTAACTTGACACACAAAACGAAAAAAAAAAAAAATATTATGGAGATCACTAAAAAACAAGAGATCTTGATTTAAAAAAATAAATAAATGAAAAACATTATTCTGGAGATCTGGCGAAAAACAAAATGTTTTATTCATAAGATCACAAGAAAAAAGAAAGAAATCAGTTTGTCAGAACTCTATGTGAATATCAGTTGCAAAACAACTTCATTATTCTAGCATTATAAAGAAGATTATAAAGAAGAAAGATTTCAAAATTTGCAGCGTGACGAATGTGCTATCTCCATTACGAACGCTAGTTTTACCATATCGAGGGCTTCTGTCTCGTACTTGATTCAGAGCATGCGTGGAGTTTTGTGCGTCGGAATTGTGTAAACGGATTTTGTTGTCGGAAAATTTGAGATCCATCTCTCAAATTTTTGTTGTCGTAAATTGCGACAAAAAATGTCCAATGGAGCCGACACACGGTCGGAATTTTCGTCAACAAGCTCCCATCGAACATTTGTTGTCAGAAAATATGATCGTGTGTACGCGGTAATACAGTCTTCTTTGCATACATGAGGGCCCACCAAAGAAGCACATTCAATTTTGTCTAATCAGATAGCCCTTTACATTGCATAATTATTGGTAGATTGAAAGGAAATATTGAAATGTGTGTAGTCATTTTTAAGGAAATTGTACAATCAGACTGTACAGAGTGTGGCCATTTTTACTCTGCAACCCTCTTATAGCGAGATACATTGGAACTGTGTCCAAGTGTCCTCTGTGGGTGGTACAAAGTCTTTATAGGGAGAGGACACTGTTGGGAAGCCTGTCCTGTGCCAGGTGCCATACACTTGCTTTATACAGTGAAAGCAGAGGCTAGAAATCTACATTGCTATAAGCGTTAGATTTAGGCCTCACATATCATATTCGATTTAGGCACCACATTTTCTTGAGACGGCCCTGATTATACATCTTCCACATCCGTAACCGTAAGCACATACTTTGAAATCAAATAATTGCCCAAATTACCAGCAGATGCAGGAAGGGAATGTATGTTATATACTGTATGTATGATATATACTGGAAGAAACATAGTCATTATGTCACACGTTTACATTTGTTGGAATATATTCCCTGCCTATGTGGTCGGAATCTAAGCCATTTAAATTGTCAAATCATTATAGCTGCAGATTTTAATATTTTTACAAATGTCGCCACATCAAATAACTGGACCACATAGACCAAATAGGAAAAAAAGTAAGGAACATTTTAGCTTATTCAGTCAAATCTTATGTTTTTGTAACCTACTATGCATTGTGATCTTTATGATTATTGGGTTAAGATTTCATGTTACTCTAGTGATAATTCAGCATTTCACCATAATACCAACATAAGGTGGTATATAAGATACACATATACAGTTTATAAAAAGGCACAGGGATATAAAAGTATAGTTCATGTTTATGGGCTTTTCATGTTATAAATTAAAAGTCAAAATATGAAAAAAATACATACTGTATCAGTAAATAAGTAAAAAAAACTGAGTATAAGGAAGCCATGCTAACAAATCAGAATACATCTTGGAATCATCTTAATTCAATAAACAAAAAATGTGAATGTTTGCTTTCAGTTAATGCAATTTACAGGTTTGCTTTCAATTAGCATTTTTCTCTGCTGAGAAATTCTGGGCAGCTTCTTGATGCTGTTTATGGATTTCAAGTAAAGAAAAAACATATTTTTAAAATGTAATGACTGCGCACAAATATCAGATCCATATTTTCAAAATAAGATAATTAGCATTGGCGTTTTAAATGTAGAAGGTGAAATGCGAGTACCTTATATGTAAAATATACATGCTATGCCAAAAACAAGAAAATGTTATTTCCTGACTGACTCCATGGCAGCCTACGTATGGGTTAATCCCGCCTCTCATACCTCATAGGACCCCACTCCCATAAATCTTTGCTCCTAATCAGAGACTGTGTTCCTTTTTTGTCCTCCTCCTTAAGGACTGAAGTAGTAGTTCTTACCTCAAGGAGTCGTTAATCCGGGTCTGGTTCCTGTTGCAGCTGCACACATGATGATGATTTGGTGTCTGGAGTCCATTAGCCCAGCTACTAGCAGGGTGGACATGGGGATGAAGAGCGTTGCCTGAAGAGCTTACTATCTAGCCACTGGCTGGAAAGCGGCAGTATGGCCATTCGTCCTAGCTACTAGCGGGAGGCCTTTTCCCTGAATAATCCCCCAGTGACGTGCCTGTGGACGGGAGCCAGGTCGGGTGGTCGGCGTGCTGGAGCGGTAACGTATGGCAGCCTGTTTTTGTTTGTTGTATGTACCATTTCCGGGTGTATGGCGGCTGGAGCGCATCTGCGTCCCAGACCGCCGCTTTCCTGTACTGCGCAGCCGCATAGTCTCGGTTGGGATCGAGGCTTGGTCGGTGCATGCGCAGTACAGATGAATGGCGGCATTCTCGCATGGGCGCGAGCGCCGTGGGGGTGACGCTGACGGCGTTGTGACGTCATTCAGGCGGCAGATTTGAATGCCTGTCAGATTTAGACAGGCTTGCTGCTGCATTCAAACAAACGCTGTGACGCTGTTTTCTCTGCTTTACTGAGGTAAGAGGCTTGATGCCTTATCCCCTATTGATTTAACAGATGTCTATGCTATGCATAGGTAAAATGACTTTGGCAAATTGATTTATTTATTTAAAAAAATAAATAAATAAATAAAATAAATGGATTTTAGTAAATGTTTTTTACTATGGATATTGTTGCAGCCTGTCCGAATTGTGACTATGGATGTTTCGTCGCCCCCTTGTGGCCAGCCTTTACGCCGCAGGTAGGGAGAAATTTGGTTTTCTTTCTGCTTGTGTTGGTTGGTATAGGGTATATTTTTAAGGGAATTTCTTTCTCCTTATTATCTATTTTAGCCCTTCTATTACGGATCTTCGTCCTTCAGCACGCAAAGATAATACACATTCTGGGTCAAGACATGACCGTTCTAGGTCCAGTTCTGGACGCCCTAAGTCCTCCTCCAGACACCACTCTGACAAGTCAAGGTCGGGGTCTCGGCACTATTCCCTCTACCATTCTGGTCGCTCGAAAAAAAGATCCTGTTGAGGATGTAGAGCGAAAGTGCCAGGAGATAAATCGCTATGCGATTTATGTTTCCCGAGCTGCAAAGAAAGGGATGCTAAAGACCGGCAAGTAGGGGCCTTGGTCAGGATGGGTGTTCAGGAATCCTTGAATAAATCAGATTCCGCCCATGCAGCTATACCTCCCTCTGCACCAACTTCAGTGGTTGAGGTGGAAGACCTTGAAGCTCCAGGTCCCTTCCGTGACAATTTCTCTTTCAGCGGATCTTCAGACAGCGAAGCTGAAGTGGAGGATCCCAGTGCAGGATTTGACTTTCCCAGGTCCCTCATCTGGTGAGGGCAGTGAAGGATGCACTGAGGTGGGAGGAGCCAGTGGAAGCACCCTCTAAACAGAGGAAATACGTTAAGCATCTTAAAAAAGAGTGCTCAAATTTCCTTTCCTGGGTGAACTGGGAGAATTTATCTCGATTTTGGAGCAAAGTGGAGAGAAAGAATTCTCTTATCTCTAAAGTGGCCAGAATGTATCCATTTAAAGGTGAGGAGGTTAAGCACCTGGAGTCTGCTCCTCTTATTGATGCCGCCTTGATGAGGCTGGTAAGACATGTCACGCTCCCACTGGAAGACACCATCTCTTTCAAGGATGGTCTTGAGAGGGAAATTGATACGGATTTGAAGCGTATATACATTACGGCTGGGACGGCCTGTAAGCCAGCATTGGCCTTGGCAGCATTATCCAAAGCAATGGAGTGTTAGACGGATGATATGGGTGCAACCTTGGGAAGTATGTCCGAAAAAGCCCTCAAGAGCTCTCCAATATGTGAGATGAAAAGGGCACGTGTCATGCGGTCTTCCATTACAGCTAAACAGCTTTATGGCTACTCCCTTGGGTGGCGGATCCGGCCTCTAAACAGGCCTGGTGCAAAATTCCCTTTGAGGGTTCTTCTGTTTTTTTGGAATAAGCTCGATTCAGCCATCACTCGTGCTACCGGCGGGAAGTCTGGATTCTTACCCCAGGACCGCCGTCTGTTTGCCCAGAAGAGAGTCCAGTCCAGGTCAGACCCGGAAAGTGCTAGGGATGCACGGCGTTACAGACCGGGTCGGGAATTTAGGAGGAACTGGAGGAGAAACCAGCCTTCTGGTCAGAAGCCTTCAAAATCTACATCTTCTAGGGGCCGTGAAGCGGCAAAGTCTTTTTGATATAGCGCCTGTTTAGGCGGAGCAAGTAGGGTACTACGCTTCTGCCACGTCTGGGCAGCCTTGATACAAGACTACTGGGTCATAAAGACAGTCTCTCTAGGACATGCCTGGGTGTTCAACAATCCACCCATACATCGTTTTGTTCCCACAAGCCTTCCTTTGTCGGAAGAGAAGAGAGAGGTTCTATTGACCTACATGGACTCCCTTATCACCCAAGGTGCCGCCATTCCAGTCCCGTCCGAGGAAAAGTTTTAGGGATTTACTCCCCCCTCTTTATGATTCTCAAAAAGAGTGGTTCCTGGAGGCCGGTTATCGGCCTGACTTACCTAAACTAACTCCTTTATAAAAAAGGGAAAGTTCAAGATGGAGACATTGCTGACCTTTCGACAGACAGCGTACTTCCATGTACCAATAGTGAAGGACTTTAAAAAATATCTCCGATTTCCGGTGGGTCAAAAACACCTCCAATTCATATGTCTCCCGTTCGGGCTTACGACATCGCCGCAGGTGTTTTCCAAGCTCTTACTGGCGGTGGTCGCCTTGATCGGAGTCCGAGGTATTCGATTACACATTACCTTGACGACCTACTCCTACTGTCTCAGGACAGAAAACAACTACTGTCACACCGGGAGCAAGTCATATTTACCCTGACAGAATTCAGCTGGCTTTTGAATCAAGGAAAAAAGTCATCTGGAGCCAACCCAGTCCCTAGTTTTCCTAGGGGCACAGTTCAACACAGTAAAGAGCACGATCTCTCTTCCTCTAGAGAAGATTCCAGTGGTCCAGGACAGGATTCATCTGGCAATGTCAGCTCCTCTTCTCAGGTCCTCCGAGTGCCTCAGGATAATAGGCACCATGGTGGCAACAGCCCCCATGGTAAAGTGGGCGCAATGGAGAATGCGGCCCTTTCAGAAAGGATTCCTCCAACAATGGAATCCAAGTCTACAGGATCACTGGATCCGGATAACTCCCTCCATGCGGGAGAGTCTCCCTTGGTGGTTGCAACGAAGGAATCTTCTCAACTGCCATTCAATAGCTCCAGTTTCCTGGATAACAGTGACAACAGATGCCAGCAGCAGAGGCTGGGGTGCTCTGTCGGTCGGAGGTAGCCCAGGGCAGGTGGGATCTTCCTGCCCAGGGGGTGGTCTCGGACATATTGGAGATTTGAGCTGCCTTCCAGGCCCATCTGGTTTTTCTCCATCTGATATCGGGAGCCTGAGTCCTCATGAGATTGGACAATACGACGGCGGTGTCGTACATCAAAAGACAGGGGGCACTCGCAGTCTCTCCCTTTTGAAGGAAGTGAATCCAATTATGTCCTGGGCTCAGGCGAACTTGAAGGACCTGACGGCAGTATATCTTCCTGGGGTCCAAAAATGTCCAGGCGGATTTTCTGTCAAGAACCTCCTTGAACAACGAGTGGTCTCTCCACTCGGAAGTCTTCAACTGGATCCTGTCATTGGGAATGGTTCCAGAAGTGGACCTGTCTGCATCTTCTTGCAATGCCGAGATGAGGAATTATTATACCAGGTATCGCTGTCCCCAAGCCATGGGGTGGATGCTCTCACGGATCAGTGGAATTTCCACAAGACCTATGCCTCTCCACCAGTTCCGATCAGTCTTCGGTTCCTTTCGAGACTCAGACAGGAGACGCAGAGATAGTGGCGATCATCCCATACTGGCTCAATAGGCCATGGTTTCCGCTCCTGTTACAGTTGAGTTACCGGGACCCAGTTCCGCTTGCCTCCAAATCGGATCTTCTTCTATAGGGAACATCCCTTCATCCGGGTCCGTCCCATCTCCATCTGATGGTTGAGAGGAAGAGGCTGGAAGCATTAGGTTGTCCAAGTTCAGCAATTGCTACCCTGCTGAACGCTAGATGGCAAGGTACAAATAAAGTTTACCAGAGAATTTGGTCTAAGTTTATGGACTACGTCTCCCCTTCCGGGGGTTCCTGTAGTAATCCAGAAATAAAGGATGTACTAGGATTTCTCCAGACAAGGTTGGATCTCCCTTTGTCTGTAAACTCCCTGCGAGTTCAAGTTTCAGCAATATCTGCTTTTGCTGGTATTTCCTGGGCAAGGAATCCCCTTACCAGACAATTTTTCAGAGGAGTATCAAGGCTTAGGCCCCAGAGAAAACCAAGGTTCTCTAAATGGGATCTTTCTTGGGTGCTAGATTTTTTTCTCAGAAGATTCTTTCCAATGGATGGATGAACTATCCATGAAGGACATTTCCCTTAAAACAGCCTTTCTAGTGGCCATAACATTGGCTAAAAGAGTGTCGGAAATCAGTGCTCTAGGTTCCAAAGAGCCTTTCCTTACCTTCTTCCCTGATCGGGTAGTTCTGGTTCCAATGCTAGGATCAAATCCTAAAGTATCATCAGTGTTTCATGAGAACCAGGAAATTGTTCTCCCAACCTTTCAGTCAGAGGATTCTTCAACTAACCATCCCTTGGATGTCGGTGAGGTCTTGAAAAGCTACTTAGAAGCTACTGCACCTTTCAGAAGATCAGATCATCTGTTTGTCTACTTTTATGGAAAGAATAGAGGACTGCCTGCTTCCTCTAGAACTATTGCAAGTTGGATTGTCCAAGCTATCCAAAGGGCATATGCAACTAAAGGACTGGTTCCTCCAGAAACAGTGACTGCTCATTCTACCAGGAGTATGTCAACATCATGGGCGGCCTCCCGACACGTATCGGCGGAGGTGATCTGCAAAGCGGCCTCTTGGTCGTCAAACACTTTCATGAGGCATTATTGTGTTGAGCCAGCGGCTCTTTCCTCTGTTAATTTCGGTTTAAATGTTTTATCTGTTTGAACGGTGCCAATTAAACCTTCTTTTGTTGAACCAGCAATTTGTGCCCACCCGAGTCTGTATGGCTAGTTATTTCCCATACGTAGGCTGCCATGGAGTCAGTCAGGAAAACGGAAAATTTATATCAAATACTTACCGTAATTTTCCTTTCCTGATGGACTCCATGGCAGCCGGAGTCTCCCTCCCATTTGCTGGAGTAGGCTAAGTTATGGAACACAGTCTCTGATTAGGAGCAAAGATTTATGGGAGTGGGGTCCTATGAGGTATGAGAGGCGGGATTAACCCATACGTAGGCTGCCATGGAGTCCATCAGGAAAGGAAAATTACGGTAAGTATTTGATATAAATTTTCCGTTTTTTATATTCTAATGACTGCGCATACATTGATGAGCAGAAACATGGTATTTACTGCAAGTCATACATAACAAAGTAACTTGATGGATATGTGTCTATTTTCAACTTACCTGTGTAACTTACAGGATGGTTTGATGGTTTACAGCAGAGGTCTCAAACTGGTGGCCCTCCAGCTGTTGCGAAACTACAAGTCTCATGAGGCGCATTGCAAGGCTGACAGTCACAAGCATGACTCCCTCAGGCAGAGGCATGATGGGACTTGTAGTTCCGCAACAGCTGCAGGGCCACCAGTTTGAGACCCCTGGTTTACAGGGTAACTCTGCTTTCATGTAAAAAAAACAAAAAAACACATATATATATATATATATATATATATATATATATATATATATATATATATATAAATTAGCATATACAATTGCTACACTGTAATGTAATATTATTACAAATTTACTTTCATTTTCAATCTGCAACACTGCAATTTTCTGTAAAAGTCAATGAACTATGGCAGGAGGAGTTCTGTACACCACTGGTGTATAAACTGCCTCCAAAAATGTAATTTCCTGCTTGTGTGATTGGCTCATTGATTTTCCCAGAAGTCTGCACTAGGATACAAGTCAGATTTCAGGCATCATCTGCAACAGAAATTTCATTTTTGGTGAGATGCTTCCCAAGCGTTAAATGTATTTATTTATTATAGGTACTTATATAACGCTGTCAATTTACACAGTGCTTTACATAGTATAGTACATTCACAATGGTCACTGCCCTCGAGGAGCTTACAATCTAATGTTCCTATCTCACATTCATACGTACACATGGTAGAGTCAATTCAGAGAGGAGCCAATTAACCTACCAGCATGTCTTTGTAGTGTGGGAGGAAACCTGCATACCCAAAAGAAACCCATGCAGGAACAGGGAGAACATGCAAACTCCAGTTTCATGTACCTTAAGAAAGCACTCATATCAAAGAAACCACCAATATTTTGAATAACATTTCACTTGAGAATAGAATTGTTTTATATTGTAATTTTATTTTTTTTTTACATTTAATCTTCAGTTTTTTATTAACTTGGTCACACTTACTTTCAAACTGAAAATCTTTTTGCTCCAGTGCCTTTAACAGTTAAGGGGAATGTATGGTCTTTTTAAATATTTTCTTTAACTACACATATAAAAAATGATCATTTTGATATGGATAAGAGTATCAATGTTTTGTTTTTATATTTATATTTATATTTAGTTATATTTATCATTTGAAATAATATATGCACGAGGCAGCCATATTTACCCATTACATATACACAGTGCCTTGAAAAAGTATTCATATCCCTTGAAATTTCCCCCATATTGTCATGTTACAACCAACGTAAATGTATTTTACTGGGATTTTATGTGATAGACCAACACAAAGTGGCACATAATTGTGAAGTGAATAGAAAATAATAAATGGTTTTCAAAATATTTTACAAATAAATATGTGAAAAGTGTGGCATGCATTTGTATTCAGCCCCCCTGAGTCAATACTTTGTAGAACCACCTTTCGCTGCAATTACAGCTGCAAGTCTTTTTGGGGGTGTATTTACCAGCTTTGCACATCTAGAGAGTGACATTTTTGCTCATTCTTCTTTGCAAATAGCTTAAGCTCTGTCAAATTGGATGGAGAGCATCTGTGAACAGCAATTTTCAAGTCTTGCCACAGATTCTCGAATAGATTTAGGTCTGGACTCTAACACATGAAAATGCTTTGATGTAAACCATTCCATTGTATCTCTGGCTGTATGTTTAGGGACGTTTTTCCTGCTGGAAGGTGAACTTCTGCCCCGGCTCAAATCATTTGCAGACAGGTTTTCTTCTAAGATTGCCCTGTATTTGGCTCCATCCATCCTCCCATCAACTCTGACCAGCTTCCCTGTCCCTGCTGAAGAAAAGCATCCCCACAACATGATGCTGCCACCACCATGTTTCACTGTGGGGATGGTGTGTTCAGGGTGATGTGCAGTGTTAGTTTTCCACCACAAAGTTCAATTTTAGTCTCATCTGACCAAAGCACCTTCTTCGACATGTTTGCTGTGTCCCCCACATGGCTTCTCGCAAACTGTAAACAAGACTTCTTATGGCTTTCTTTCAACAATGGCTTTCTTCTTGCCACAAATCTATGCAGCTCCTCCAGATTTACCATGGGATTCTTGGCTGCTTTTTTGATTCATACTCTCCTTGCCCAGCCTGTCAGGTGAATTGCCATGTCTTGGTAGGTTTGCAGTTGTGCCATACTCTTTCCATTTTCAGATGATGGATTGAACAGTGCTGTGTGAGATGTTCAAAGCTTGGGATATTTTTTTATAACCTTACCCTGCTTTAAACTTCTCCACAACTTAATCCCTGACCTGTATGTTGTGTTCCTTGGCCTTCACTAAGGTTTTCTAACAAACCTCTGAGGGCTTCACAGAACAGCTGTATTTACTGTCTATTGAGATTAAATTAAACACAGATGGACCCTATTTACTAATTAGGTGACTTCTGAAGGCAAATGGTTCCACTAGATTTTAGTTAGGGGTATCAGAGTAAAGGGGGCTGAATACAAATGCACGCCACACTTTTCAGATATTTATTTGTAAAAAATTTGGAAAACCATTTATTATTTTTCTTGCACTTCACAATTATGTGTCACTTTGTGTTGGTCTATCACATAAAATACCAATAAAATACATTTACATTTTTTATTGTAACATGACAAAATGTGGAACATTTCAAGTGGTAGGAATACTGTATGCTTTCTGCTGTGCAGTGCTAGGCAGTGGTTGTCTGTACTGCTCTTTCTCACAGAGCACGTCTACCATTGGCCAACTTTTTGAAAACAACGAACGCTGTGATATATTAACAGCCTAAAGCCTAAAGTAGTTAGTCATTATAATAACTAATCTACCATGCCTCTAATTGCTTATCTACAAATCTCTACATTTAATATCATCACAAGATTTTACAAGAGCAAGCATGTAAAAATGTGAGTAACAGTGGGCAAATTATGCGATATATCTCTGCTAGCAAGAACTATTTACTTGGTACACACATTTTAGACATCTTAATACTGATCATTTTTAAAGATAATTAGACTTTCTTTATGTGGAAGGCATTGTGCAGAGTGTTTCAAAACTAGAAGCATATGTGTTCTATAGCAAGAGATTACTAACAAGAGGGATTGGTGTGGACTGATGCTCTGCACCCAGTCCTGGGCCTGGCTAAAAAAATGCAGTTTGGTGTGGGAAGGTTGTGATACCAGTATGCATTAAAATGGTATTAAAGATTCACCTTTTAAAAAAAACAAAAAACAAACCTGTCACGCTTACCTGCTCTGTAACTGTGTAATAGTTTTGCACAGAGCAGCCCCGATCCTCTTCTACTCAGTCCCCTGCCGGTGCTCCTGGCTCCTCCACCTTGACCAATTCCCCCAATAGCAAGCCGCTTGCTATGGAGTCACTGGTGTATGCTCCCTTCCGAGCCCTGCTCTATGCGTCCATAGGACACAAAGAGCTGCGGCTTGGACCCGCTCACTGCTCTCTCCTCATTGGCTCACTGGCTGTGATTAACATAAGCGGGAGCCGATGGCTCCTGCTGCTGTCTCAGCCAATAGGGTGAGGGAGTCCAGGGACAGCCAAGGCTCTTGTGCACATCACTGGATCGAGAGAGAGATCAAGTGAGTATTAGGTGGGCTGTGGGGAGAGCAAAACACAGAAGGTTTTTTACCCTTATGCATGTAATGCGTGACAGTAAAAAACCTTCAGCCTTTACAACCACTTTGTAAGAATAGGCAAAAGTGACACAGAGTTCTTGCAAATGCAGAGTGAGAGGCTCCGGAATATCGGTTTTGATTGGAGAAGATTGGCTTTTCAGTTTTCTCTGGGATTTGTAATTCCCAGATTGGGATCCAAAATACAAATGCTTTAAAGGGTCTCGGGTGGGATGAAGCCTTTAACCTATTGCCCAGGTCTTGTGTGTACAGCTGCGCACAGCCTTTATAATCACAGGCTTGGGTATAGTTTAAGGCTCTTGTTAGGAGACAAGTGTGCTTTACTTACTTGATGAAGTCAGGATGTTCTGTGGCTAATTGACTAACAGAGTTGAGATGACTGAGCAAGTCTAGAGGACTTGAGAGAATCAAGACAACTGCATTAAGGGAAAAAGTATTCCAGAATTAGTACCCCTCCCCCTTATACTTACCCGAGTCCTCACTTGATCCAGCATTGTGCCTGTCTGTAGTGCCTCTCTCCCTCCTCTCACAGGCTTGGCTTAGAGCAGCAGGAGCCATTGGCTCCCACTGTTGTCAGTCAAATCCTGTGATGAGGGAGTTGGAAGCGGGGCTTAGACACGCTGTGTGTGTCTATGGATGCAGGCAGCGTGGCTCTGGGTTTTAACCCATAAAAGTTCTTCCACTACGAGGGCCTTCAGAGAAAAAAAGGAGCCAGAATCACCGCTGGGGCACCTGAAAAGAGGAGGTCGGAGCCACTTTGTGCAAAACCATTGCACAGGGCAGCCAAGTATAACATACGACTCACTATAATAACCTTACCAATGTTGAAAAGCCATATTTCTATGTATAATTTGTAGTTATAAATGCACATTTAATTTGCTTATCGATCTTTGTATATGAGTGTTCTGATGGTATAGTCACTCACTAGGAATTAAAAGCATTGACCTTTACAAGGGTAGGAAAAATGATAATCTAAAAATGCTTTCCTGACAGAAATATAGCACAAAGTTGCTGGGTCTTGGACTGTTGGCTGTATTGCTTTTGCAGCTTTCTTCTCGGTCTGCCTCGGAATTCAGTGTATTTTTACAATATTTTTCTTTATATTTTGCGTTTTCAAATTCATAAAACTATACTTACATTTCAGTTTCTTTTTTATATTCCGTTGAAGCGAATAAACAATTAAGCAGCTGTTAGTGATCTGTAGGTCTCCTCTGCCCTCTGCTGTTAGGTGGTCTATAAATATTATTGTAAAGAATCTTGATAATTTTTTTAATTTTCAGCTATTTTAAGAGGGACATAATTATATCAATGCTGGCTCTAGGTTATATGATGCCCCATGCAATATATTATAGTATAGTGGTAAAAAACAAAAAACAAAAACAAATCTTGCTTACTCTCCTTCTAAACATGGTCACCAAATTTGACCTTATTTTTTATTATATTTATACTCCTATTTTTGTTATAATTTACACATGATTTCTATTTTTACACATTGCATTATTCAATATGGGAAACTATGTTTAAAGTGAAAAGAATGAGGAAGAAAGACAGGGAGGTAAAAGGAAAACAAACATTTGGAACAGGCTGCCCCAAACCTGAGTGAATATAAAAACATTACGCTAAGGTAAAAAGTAGGGATGGGCCCGGTGCTCGATGCGAACCCACGTTCGCATCGAGCACCGGGCGTTCGCTCGCTCGGCGAGCCCAGAACTATTTGGGCCGTTCGCATCACATTCGTGTGATGCGAGCGGCCCCGCAATGCATTGCGGCCGGCGCGGCCGGCGCAGTGCGTTACTGGCTGATGATTGGCCAAGCATGCACTGTGACCCCGCATGCTTGGCCAATCACAGCGCCGGAAACTCAGAGAGCAATAATTGGCTACAGGCAGGACGCCTGTAGCCAATTAAAGCTCAGGGGCTTTAGTACACGCCCCACCATTTAAAAGGCCGCCACGCCGTCGGCGCCGGTCACATGAGTTCCGGCTTTAGGAGAGATCAGTCTGCTGATTCTGTGTCTTAGCCTGATTCATTGCTCCAGAAAGATTTGCTCTTCTTTGCTAAACCATTGCTACCTAAGTCATTGATCGTTCATTGCTGCTGATTGCACAGTTAGTGTGTTATTAGCTGCTGCTGGGGATTAGTCTGGTGCGTGTTTTACTGTTAGTACAGTATTTCAGTAGTACCAACCGCAGTGCTGTTAGCACAGCACTGCACCCCAACAGCACCCATAGGACTTCTAGTGTGTTAGTGGCAGCAAACAGAGCTCCTATATTTTCTTCCCAGAAGCACCCATAGGACTTCTAGTGTGTTCGTGGCAGCAAACAGAGCTCCTATATTTTCTTCCCAGAAGCACCCATAGGACTTCTAGTGTGTTCGTGGCAGCAAACAGAGCTCCTATATTTTCTTCCCAGAAGCACCCATAGGACTTCTAGTGTGTTAGTGGCATCACACAGAGCTCCCATATTTTCTTCCCAGAAGCACCCATAGGACTTCTAGTGTGTTAGTGGCATCACACAGAGCTCCCATATTTTCTTCCCAGAAGCACCCATAGGACTTCTAGTGTGTTAGTGGCATCACACAGAGCTCTTATATTTTCTTCCCAGAAGCACCCATAGGACTTCTAGTGTGTTAGTGGCATCACACAGAGCTCCCATATTTTCTTCTCAGCAGCACCCACAGGACTTCTAGTGTGTTAGTGGCATCACACAGAGCTCCTATATTTTCTTCCCAGAAGCACCCATAGGACTTCTAGTGTGTTAGTGGCATCACACAGAGCTCCTATATTTTCTTCCTAGAAACACCTATAGGTCTTCTAGTGTGTTAGTGGCATCACACAGAGCTCCTATATTTTCTTCTCAGCAGCACCCACAGGACTTCTAGTGTGTTAGTGGCATCACACAGAGCTCCTATATTTTCTTCCCAGAAGCACCCATAGGACTTCTAGTGTGTTAGTGGCATCACACAGAGCTCCTATATTTTCTTCTCAGCAGCACCCACAGGACTTCTAGTGTGTTAGTGGCATCACACAGAGCTCCTATATTTTCTTCCCAGAAGCACCCATAGGACTTCTAGTGTGTTAGTGGCATCACACAGAGCTCCTATATTTTCTTCCCAGAAGCACCCATAGGACTTCTAGTGTGTTAGTGGCATCACACAGAGCTCCTATATTTTCTTCTCAGCAGCACCCACAGGACTTCTAGTGTGTTAGTGGCATCACACAGAGCTCCTATATTTTCTTCCCAGAAGCACCCATAGGACTTCTAGTGTGTTAGTGGCATCACACAGAGCTCCCATATTTTCTTCCCAGAAGCACCCATAGGACTTCTAGTGTGTTAGTGGCATCACACAGAGCTCCCATATTTTCTTCCCAGAAGCACCCATAGGACTTCTAGTGTGTTAGTGGCATCACACAGAGCTCTTATATTTTCTTCCCAGAAGCACCCATAGGACTTCTAGTGTGTTAGTGGCATCACACAGAGCTCCCATATTTTCTTCTCAGCAGCACCCACAGGACTTCTAGTGTGTTAGTGGCATCACACAGAGCTCCTATATTTTCTTCCCAGAAGCACCCATAGGACTTCTAGTGTGTTAGTGGCATCACACAGAGCTCCTATATTTTCTTCCCAGAAACACCCATAGGACTTCTAGTGTGTTAGTGGCATCACACAGAGCTCCTATATTTTCTTCTCAGCAGCACCCACAGGACTTCTAGTGTGTTAGTGGCATCACACAGAGCTCCTATATTTTCTTCCCAGAAGCACCCATAGGACTTCTAGTGTGTTAGTGGCATCACACAGAGCTCCTATATTTTCTTCTCAGCAGCACCCACAGGACTTCTAGTGTGTTAGTGGCATCACACAGAGCTCCTATATTTTCTTCCCAGAAGCACCCATAGGACTTCTAGTGTGTTAGTGGCATCACACAGAGCTCCTATATTTTCTTCCCAGAAGCACCCATAGGACTTCTAGTGTGTTAGTGGCATCACACAGAGCTCCTATATTTTCTTCTCAGCAGCACCCACAGGACTTCTAGTGTGTTAGTGGCATCACACAGAGCTCCTATATTTTCTTCTCAGCAGCACCCACAGGACTTCTAGTGTGTGAGTGGCATCACACAGAGCTCCTATATTTTCTTCCCAGAAGCACCCATAGGACTTCTAGTGTGTTAGTGGCATCACACAGAGCTCCTATATTTTCTTCCCAGAAGCACCCATAGGACTTCTAGTGTGTTAGTGGCATCACACAGAGCTCCTATATTTTCTTCTCAGCAGCACCCACAGGACTTCTAGTGTGTTAGTGACATCACACAGAGCTCCTATATTTTCTTCCCAGAAGCACCCATAGGACTTCTAGTGTGTTAGTGGCATCACACAGAGCTCCTATATTTTCTTCCCAGAAGCACCCATAGGACTTCTAGTTTGTTAGTGGCATCACACAGAGCTCCTATATTTTCTTCCCAGAAGCACCCATAGGACTTCTAGTGTGTTAGTGGCATCACACAGAGCTCCTATATTTTCTTCCCAGAAGCACCCATAGGACTTCTAGTGTGTTAGTGGCATCACACAGAGCTCCTATATTTTCTTCTCAGCAGCACCCACAGGACTTCTAGTGTGTTAGTGGCATCACACAGAGCTCCTATATTTTCTTCCCAGAAGCACCCATAGGACTTCTAGTGTGTTAGTGGCATCACACAGAGCTCCTATATTTTCTTCTCAGCAGCACCCATTTTTTATACTATATACACTACCGACTACAATGGCTGGAAGACCGCCAAGGAGAGGCAGAGCGTGCCGAGGCAAGAACACAAGGCAGGCAGGCTCTGTTTCTAGAGACAACAGTGCTGGCCGTGGACGTGGTCGTGCATCGTCATCAGCACGTGGCCATGGGACACGCTTGACTTTGTTTTCGGCAGCTGGACATGTGGAGCCGCATCATGCTGAAGGCTTGGTAGAATGGATGACCAAGCTCTCCTCATCCTCCTCATCCTCTCTCACCCAGGCTCAGGGTACTGGCAGAGCACCTGCCAACGCGTACTCAATGGCATCATCAGCCACCCCTTCCCTAGACCCACCATGTCCTCCTGAGGAGTCCCCCGAACTCTTTGAGCACAGTGTTGGGTACATGCTCAAGGAGGATGCCCAACGATTCGAAGGCTCGGATGATGATACCCAGCTTGAGGAAGTCAGTAGTGTGCGCGCAGAGAGAGGGGATGCTGAAGGACAGCAATCTGGCAGTACTGTTCCACCAGCTGCAGCTTACTGCCAGGTTTTCTCTAGTGGTGAAGAAGGAGGGGATGATGAGGTCACTGACTCCACGTGGGTGCCTGAAGGGAGAGAGGAGGAGGAGGACGAGGAGGAGGAGGATGCGGCGTCACATGTCCAACGAGTCAGGATGCCCCCTGGAGGCCAGCTAGAGGCCAGCACAGCAACTGTACCACACCGCAGAGCTCCGCCTGTGCAGGGCGCTACCTCTGCACGTTATCAGAAAAGTTCTTTGGTGTGGGCCTTTTTTGAGACGAGTGCATCAGATCGCACCACAGCTATTTGCAATATTTGTCTCAAGCGTATCTCGCGTGGCCAAAACATCAGCCGCTTGGGCACCACAAGCATGAGCAGACATATGTCGACCTGCCATGCAGCTCATTGGCAAGCACACATAAAAGACCCACACCAAAGAACAAAGCGGACCTCTCCTTGCTCCTCATCAGCTGGGATCTCCATCCCCACTATATCTTCAGTCCTCTCTGAAAGCTGCTCTGAGAGGACTGAAGGTGTAGAATTAGGTGTGTCACAACCAAGTACTTGCAGTACACCGACGTCCGATTGTAGCAGGCAAATTTCCCTGCCCCAGCTGCTGGACCGTCAAAAGAAGTATACTCCCAGCCATCCACATGCCCAGCGGTTGAATGCTAGCTTGGCTAAATTGCTAGCACTTCAACTGCTGCCTTTTCAGTTGGTAGACTCGGCCCCCTTCCGTGAGTTTGTTCAATGTGCGGTTCCTCAGTGGCAGGTTCCCAAACGCCACTTTTTCTCACGGAAGGCGATTCCGTCTCTCTACCGGCATGTGGAAGGCAATGTCCATGCCTCGCAGGACAGGGCGGTCAGCGGTAAGGTGCATATTACCGCTGACTCATGGTCCAGCAGGCATGGACAGGGACGTTATCTTTCTTTCACGGCCCATTGGGTCACTCTATTGGCAGCTGGGAGGGATGCAGGACAAGGTGCAGTAGTGTTGGAGGTTGTTCCGCCACCACGCCTCCAAAATGCTACTACTGCTACTGGTTGTGACACACCTCTCTCCTCCACCCCCTCCTCTTCTTCTTCCTCCAGTGCTCTGTCCTCGGAACCAGCGGTGCTCCGTAGGCGTACAAGGGGCTACGCAAGTACGTAGGCAAAAAGATGCCATGCCGTGCTGGCGCTGGTGTGTTTGGGGGACAGGAGCCACACTGGGCCAGAGGTTCTGGCAGCTCTGCAGGGGCAGGCCGAGAGGTGGTTGACGCCACGCCAGCTTAAGCCAGGAATGGTCGTTTCTGACAATGGCACCAACCTCCTCTCCGCCCTGCGACAGGGGCAGCTCACCCATGTGCCCTGTATGGCTCACGTCCTCAACCTGGTGGTGCAGCGGTTCTTGGGCAGGTTCCCAGGCTTACAGGATGTCCTGAGGCAGGCCAGGAAAGTCTGTGTGCATTTCTGCCGATCTTATAATGCCAGTGCTCGGCTGACTGAGCTGCAAAAGGAGCTGAACCTGCCCAAGAACCGCCTAATATGTGACATGCCCACCAGGTGGAACTCAACGTTGGCCATGCTGCAGCGACTGCACACGCAGCAGAGGGCCATCAATGAGTACCTTTGCGACTACGGCACCAGGACAGGGTCAGGGGAGCTTGGCTTTTTTTCCCCACGCCAGTGGAGCATGATCAGGGATGCATGCACTGTCCTCTCACCATTTGAGGAGGCCACGAGGATGGTGAGCAGTGACAGTGCATGCATCAGTGACACTGTACCTCTTGTCCACCTGTTGGAGCATACGCTGCGTGGGATAATGGACAGGGCACTTGAGGCAGAACAGAGGCAGGAAGAGGAGGACTTCCTTGCCTCTCAAGGCCCCCTTTATCCAGACAGTGTTCCTTCTGTCCCACCCATCACACAGGAAGAGTATGAGGAGGAGGAGGAGGAGGAGGATTGTGTGAGCATGGAGGTGGAGCCTGGCACTCAGCATCAGCAGTCTTTTAGGGATGATGTACAGTCCCAACAAACCAGTGGACTTGTACGTGGCTGGGAGGAGGTGGCTGGCGATCATGTCATCCTCAGTGACCCAGAAGACTCCGGACCGAATGCCTCAGCTAACCTACGCTGCATGGCCTTCCTGATCCTGCAAAGCCTGCGGAAGGATCCTCGTGTTCTTCGGATCAAGGAGAGGTTCCCAGAAACTGGGAGGTTACAAACTTCTGGTCCTGGACGACGAGTTGCTGAGGCTTCGGTCAGTAGCAGAAGGAGCGGTGGGGAAGGTGGACGTCTGACCGATGCGTTCAAACAATTTTTTAGTCCGCAGCCCCAAGGTATGATCGGTTCCAGCAACCATCGCCAGCGTCTGATATACATGGTGCAGGAATACCTAGGGGCAAGGTCAGACTTGGACACCTTTCCCACCGAAAATCCTCTGGCTTACTGGGTCCTGAGGATGGATCACTGGCCAGAGCTTGCACAGTATGCAATTGAGCTACTGGCCTGTCCTGCATCCAGCGTTCTTTCCGAACGCACATTCAGTGCTGCTGGAGGATTTGTCACCGATCATAGGGTGCGCCTGTCCACCGACTCGGTTGATCGACTGACCTTCATAAAAATGAATCAGTCTTGGATCACCACCAGCTACCAGGCACCTGAAGCGGATATAACGGAATAATTTATGATGTCACATCCCTTCAAGACTGCCTATGCTGATGCTGAGTGACTGTCCTGTTATGTTCACTGACTATCCTCTTCCTCCTCCTCAATGATCCATGCCACCACACCAGTGCCTAAGGCACAATTTTTCAGCCCCTGTATAACAGGGGCGTGTACTTACAATTTTTTAAAAAAATGCTTCGCAACAGGTGTGACTGCTGTGCTCCAAGTACAGTATCTGTGAGGGGTTGCAGTCTTGTGGCACCAGCACCAGTGCCCAAGGCACAATTTTTCAGCCCCTGTTGGGGCGTGTAATTACAATTTTTAGGCAATGCTTTGCAACAGGTCTCATTGCTGTGCTAAGAGTACAGTATCTGTGAGGGGTTGCAGTGTTGTGGCACCAGCACCAATGCCTAAGGCCCAATTTTTCAGTCCCTGTATAACAGGGGCGTGTAATTACAATTTTTTAAAACGATGCTTCGCAACAGGTGTGACTGCTGTGCTCCAAGTACAGTATCTGTGAGGGGTTGCAGTGTTGTGGCACCAGCACCAGTGCCTAAGGCACAATTTTTCAGCCCCTGTATAACAGGGGCGTGTAATTACAATTTTTTAAAAAGATGCTTCGCAACAGGTGTGACTGCTGTGCTCCAAGTACAGTATCTGTGAGGGGTTGCAGTGTTGTGGCACCAGCACCAGTGCCTAAGGCACAATTTTTCAGCCCCTGTTTAACAGGGGCGTGTAATTACAAATCTTGATCTAATAGTTCACAGCAGGGCCCATTCCTGCGCCCACCAAGAGTAACTATGAGGGCCTACAGTCTTGTGGCAACACCGTCCACCACCACCGCCAAAGGCCCAATTTTTCTGCCCTGTTCAACAGGTGCATGCAATTACAAATCTTGATCTAATAACTCACAGCAGGGCCCATTCCTGCACCCACCAAGAGTAACTGTGAGGGCTTACAGTCTTGTGGCAACACCGTCCAACACCATCACCACCACCACCACCACCACCAAAGGCCCAATTTTTCTTCCCTGTTCAACAGGTGCATGCAATTACAAATCTTGATCTATTAACTCACAGCAGGGCCCATTCCTGTGCCCACCAGTCTTGTGGCTACACCAACATCTAATAGGGCAAATTTCTGCAGAGTATATACGGCAGGCCCCTACTTTCAAACATCCAACTTACAAACGACTCCTACTTGCAAACGGAAAGAGAAACAGGAAGTGAGAGGAAATCTACCCCTAGGAAGGGAAATTCTATCATGTTAGATTTAATTTGGGAAAAAGGTATCTCCTCTCTACTGATGTTTTATCACCAATCCTTGTTTCAATTAAAACCCCACTTTTCCAAAAACATTTGTCATTGGGACGGAAAGTGAGGTGACATGTTCTGAACAGATGTGCAAAGACAGCAAATGTTACAGGGGTGATAACCCCTCCCTATGTTCTCCAAAAAGCTTAAAAAAAAGATTTTTTTGGGATGGAGCTACACTTCATTATGTACCTGTTCAGATTCTACTTAAGAACAAACCTACAGTCCGTGTCTTGTTTGCACCACCTATATACTGCTGTTCAGAGTATATAGGGTTGCAGGTATAGGGTTTTATTTTGGGTGCGGGGTCCCCCTTAATATCCATACAAGACCCAAAGGGGCTGGGGTGGGGGGGGGGTGATGGGGTAGCCATGCCATTTTTCTCAAGGATTTTTTAGCCATATGGCGGCCAGGACAAGACATGACATTAAAGCCGCAAGTGGTTTTAAATGGCTTCTTTTTTTCCTTTACAAATGTCATTTTGTGCAAGGACAGTTCTAAACACGGGAAACACATGCCACTTCACAGGCATACTTTAGACACCCCCCAGGTACCATATTTAAAGGAAAATTTCACTTTTTTTTTTCACTTTATGCATCATTAAAATGACTGCTCCCGAAAAAACGTTAGTTTTTAAAAGTTCTTTTTGCATTGATATATGTCCCCTGGGGCAGGACCCGGGTCCCCAAACCTGTTTTATGACATTAACATGCATATTGGCCGTTGTAATTAGCAATTTTGATTTCGAACGTTCGCGTCCATTATAACGAATAGGGTTCGAAAATTCACGCGAACTTTCGGTCCGTTCGAAGGTTCTGGTGCGAACCGAACCCGGGGGTGTTCGGCTCATCCCTAGTAAAAAGTATAAATCTTTTTAATAACTGATAAAAAAAAGTATTTGTGAAAATCTAGCTGTGGGGGTCCTCATGACATGGGGCTTGTATGCAGACACACAGATTGCAAGACAAGAATTCCAGGTATGGATCCAGCTTGGACCAATGTAACTATGTACCGTATCTCACAAAAGTGAGTACACCCCCTCTCATTTTTGTAAATAATTTATTATATCTTTTCATGTGATAACACTGATGAAATGCCACTTTGCTACAATGTAAAGAAATGAGTGTACAGCTTGTTTAACAGTGTCAATTTGCTTTCCCCTCAAAATAACTCAACACACAGCCATTAATGTCTAAGACGCTGGCAACAAAAGTGAGTACACCCCTGAGTGAAAATGTCCAAATTGGGCCCAAAGTGTCAATATTTTGTGTGGCCACCATTTTTTTCCAGCACTGCTTAACTCTCTTGGGCATGGAGTTCACCAGAGATTCACGGGTTGCCACTGGAGTCCTCTTCCACTCCTCCATGATGATATCACGGAGCTGGTGGATATTAGAGATTTTACGCTCCTCCACCTTCCATTTGAAGATGCCACACAGATGCTCAATAAGGTTTAGGTCTAGAAACATGCTTTGCCACACCATCACCTTTACCCTCAGCTTCTTTAGCAAGGCAGTGGTCATCTTGGAGGTGTGTTTGCATTCGTTACCATGTTGGAATATTGCCCTGCGGCCCAGTCCCCGAAGGGAGGGGATCATGCTCTGCTTCAGTATTTAACAGTACATGTTGGCATTCATGATTCCCTCAATGAACTGTAGCTCCCCAGTGCCGACAGCACTCATGCAGCCCCATATCATGACACTCCCACCACCATGCTTGACTGTAGGCAAGACACACTTGTCATTGTACTCCTCATCTGGTTGCCACCATACACGCTTTACACCATCTGAACCAAAGAAGTTTATCTTGGTCTCATCAGACCACAGGACAGTAATTCATGTCCTTAGTCTGCTTGTCTTCAGCAAACTGTTTGCAGACTTTCTTGTGCATCATCTTTAAAAGAGGCTTCTTTCTGGGACGACAGTCATGCAGACCAATTTAATGCAGTGTGCAGCGTATGGTCTGAGCACTGACAGGCTGACCCCCCCCCCCACCCATTCAACCTCTGCAGCAATGCTGGCAGCACTTTCCCAAAGACAACCTCTGGATTTGGTGCTGAGCATGTGCACTCAACTTCTTTGGCCAACCATGGCAAGGCCTGTTATGAGTGGAACCTGTCCTGGTTAACCGTTCTGCAGCTCAGTTTCAGGGTCTTGGCAATCTTCTTATCGCCTAGGCCATCTTTATGTAGAGCAACAATTGTTTTTTTCAGATCCTCAGAGAGTACTTTGCCATGAGGTGGCATGTTGAACTTTCAGTGATTAGTATGAGAGAGTGAGAGCGATAACACCAAATTTAACACACCTGCTCCCCATTCACATCTGAGACCTTGTAACACTAAATGAGTCACATGACACTGGGCAGGGAAAATGGCTAATTGGGCCCAATTTGGACATTTTCATTTAGGGGTGTACTTACCTTTGTTTCTAGCGGTTTAGACCTTAATGGCTGTGTGTTGAGTTATTTTGGGGGGACAGCAAATTTACACTGTTATACAAGCAGTACACTCACTACTTTACATTGTAGCAAAGTGTCATTTGTTCTGTGTTGTCACATGAAAAGATATAATAAAATATTTACAAAAATGTGAGGGGTGTACTCACTTTTGTGAGATACTGTATATATCATACCATACATGTTCTCTAATTGAACGAGCTGGCAGGTGGGATGGTGATCTGGCACTATATAAAACCAAATAAACTCAATTAGCGCAACCCTTCTCTAAAGTAAGTGATAAAAGAATTGCTGCCAATACCCACAAAGTGATTTCACCACACTTAATACAGAAATACATAAATCATAAATACAGTGTAGCACAACTCAAATGTAAATGTTTCTACAATGCTTATAATACCAAACAATTTCATAAAATATGCTCAAAAATAAAGAACAATAAATAATAATGTTCATAAATGCCCATTTAAATAAGCATGTCAACTTCTTGTAGATCAACATCTTTAAAATGTCCAAACTATTTTTGTCACCACCGTGTTGAAAATGTCAAAGTGCCTGTGTCACCCAACACCTGTGCTCCCTAGCTATTCATATTACAGTTATGACCCCTGCATCACCAGTAAGGCCATAACAAGCTGTTTTTCCCTATTTGGGAAAAAAGGATGTAGGTGTAGCGTTCCCACTCTTCCGTATATCCCATGCCAACATGCCAGCCTTAGAAATCGAAGATGTGCATGCAGAAATGGGGAAAGAACACACCAGACCTAGTGTTCTCCGTTTAAAATGTTTAATGTGCAATATAAAAAAGTATTGTACTTACAATAAAAAACACTTAAGCAGTGCTCGATTTCTGAAGCTGGCATGTTGGCATGGGGGATACGGAAGAGTGGGAATGCTATACCTACATCCTTATTTCCCAAATAGAAAAGGTTTGTTATAACCTTACTGGTGATGCAGGGGTCAAAGCTGTAAGGTGAGGTGCTAGTGAGCACAGGTGTTGGGTGACACAGGCACTTTGGTGATAAAAATTGTTTGGACATTTTCAAGACGTCGGTCCACAAGTTGACATGATTATTTAAATAGACACTTTTGGCTAGGTTCACACATGTCCGGTGCAAATTTCCTCTCTGTTTTCACTGCAAAGTTCAGATGCAAATTTTTGCGGCCACTGGTGTCTTTAACATTAGCTGTTTGTTAAGGAGCGGATCAGGAAGCCAACCGACGCGTCCTGGTTGCTGCCCGCCTACTGTCAAATGACAGTGGGGCGGTGCGGCTCTTGTTCTGGGAAGCTGTGATATGACGGCGTCCCAGAATGGCCGTTCTCGCGTGCCTGCGGGGGAACACCAGCTGGCTCTTAGACTCTGCGCCCCAGGGAATCTTACGCTCTAACCCCAGTAGGATCTGTCTTGGTGTCCGGCGGCCCTGTCTTCCGTATCACCTTGACTCCCGTCTGCTGCAGTCAGCAATAGGGTCCACTACCTTGCGGTGCACTCCTGCTCCCT
This sequence comes from Lithobates sylvaticus, assembly GCA_028564925.1. Taxonomy (NCBI): domain Eukaryota; kingdom Metazoa; phylum Chordata; class Amphibia; order Anura; family Ranidae; genus Lithobates; species Lithobates sylvaticus. Next base: position 95,456,138 of record CM053036.1, read on the forward strand.
ACGGTGTGCATCTGTCACCTAGCCTCGGGTGACCTGACAGTTTGATCAGCCATGGACCCGGCTGACGTGCCGCTTCCGGCAGACGATCCTTTGCTAGGCATAGTTCAGAGACTCAAGACCCTCTTGTTCTGGGAAGCTGTGATATGACGGCGTCCCAGAACGGCCGTTCTCGCGTGCCTGCGGGGGCACGCAGCGTGGCGATCGCGGCAGGACCGTGTTGCTAGCACACGCCGCAACCCCAATCTGTGGAAAGAGCCACGTCCGCGGCTCTTTAAACATGTGATCGGCTGTGTCCAATCACAGCTGGTCACATGTAAACAAGGAAGTGCCGGTAATTGGCGCTCCTCGCCTCACACTGACAGAGTGTGTGGCGAGGAGAGCCAATCAGCGGCATCTCCACGCAGGGGGACATTTAGAAATTTAGAAATGTAGAAAACATTTAGAAATGTAATCAGGGCACTGATGATTACAATAGTAAAAAATAGTATCACCATACAGTGCCCACCAATGCCCACCAATGCTAGCGATCACTGCCCAAAAGTGCCACCAATCAGTGCCCATTAGCGATGCCAGTCAGTGCTGGCAATCAGAGCCGCCTATCAGTGCTGCTCATCAATGCCCATCACTGCTGTCAATCAATGCCCATCAGTGTCGCCCATCAGTGCCACCCATCTTGTATACACTAATGCCGCATACACACGACCAGACTTTCCGGCAAATTTGGTCCGACAGTCTTCCCAATGGACTTTCGGCGGACTAAGTCCGGTCGAAAGTCCGTTCGTTTTTGACGTGGTGATGTAAACGGGACTAAAGAATAGCCAGCAGCCAATAGCTGCCCTTGCGTCGTATTTGGTCCGTCGGACCAGCACACAGACAAACGGTTTTCCCGAATTGAGTCCGTCGGAATTGAGTCCATCGGATAGATTTGAAACATGTTCTATTTCTAGGTCCACCGGATTTTTCCCCCGAAAATTGAACGGATTAGCCCACACACGATCGGATTGTCCAATGGACTAATCCCGTCGGACCTACTTTGCCGGAATGTCTGGTCGTGTGTACGCGGCATAAGAGGATAGCTTTAGGTTGGATTGACCATCTGTTACAAAGATGACAGCCAAACTGGCTGTTTTCAGCAAGGTCCGCCTACTGCTCGCTAGATGTTTTTAACAAATTACATTTTTAAGAATGTCCAGAATAAAACATTGGGATTTTAACGGTTGTATTTTACATTAACGACACTGTTTTTTTATAAAAGTGTTTTCTACTTATGCTCTAATTTTGGGATGTGGAGTCAGATTATTGTGTTTCATCAGTCCATACTCTATATGGTGCTGCACGTGTGATCGGCCATGACACCAGCCATTTGATGGCCTGACAGTCTTGTTGAGAGCATAAGCACGCTAGCGACTGTAACAGTTGTCGTTCATGGCATGGTTTGAATGTAACTGCTTTGGATGACCGTTAAATCAGTGGGTTCAATTCAGTTTTAACGTGACACATGTTTTAAATATAATCACTTCTATTTAACTGATACAGTATGCACTTTCAGCTGTATATTGCATATTTGAAGAGCCCCAGTAGCTTGTAAGCTGTGGTGACAGTTTATCCCAGTGCATGCAATAAGAACTATTGAGGAATTGCATGTAATTTAAAACCACTATTTATTTTACATATTGCACTTTTCTTTAAGGACATTAAAGCAAATCCACATCGAACAGAGGAAATGTTATTCCCCAACTGTTCTGAATACATGCTAGCCCAGTAATCAAATGCATAGTGAAGAAGCAGGAATCCTGATTTGCGTGCTATGTACTGTACATCAGAGTGATGAGCATATGGAAGAATCCTCATTCACCTGTGAACTACAAGATTAGGCCAATCAATTGATCCCATATTTAACCACTTCAACACCGCCCATAGTCATATGACGCCCACAAGGTGGATCTACCATCCTGGGTGGGCGTCATATGACGTCCTCGGATTCCCGGCCGCCTGGGGGGGCGCGCGCGCGCCCGCGGCATCGCTCGGGACCCGGTGCGAGTGCCCGGCGGCCGCGATGTCCGCCGGGCACCCGCGATTGCCCGTTAAAACAACGGGACCGGGCGGGACCGTGGAGCTGTGTGTGTAAACACACAGCTCCACGTCCTGTCAGCGGGGAGGAGACCGATCATGTGATCCCAGTACAGAGGAACACATGATCGGTCTCCTCCCCTTAAGTCCCCTCCCCCTACAGTTAGAATCATTCCTATAGGGACACATATTAACCCCTCCAGCGCCCTCTAGTGTTAACCCCTTCCCTGCCAGTCACATTTACACAGTAATCATTGCAATTTTATAGCAACGATCGCTGTGTAAATGTGAATGGTTCCAAAAATGTGTCAAAAGTGTCCGAAGTGTCCGCCGCAATGTCGCAGTCACGAAAAAAAATCGCAGATCGCCGCCATTACTAGTAAAAAAAAAAAAAAAAAAAATTCAATAAATCTATCCCCTATTTTGTAGACGCTATAACTTTTGCGCAAACCGATCAATATACGCTTATTGCGATTTTTTTTACCAAAAATATGTAGAAGAATACGTATCGGCCTAAACTGAGGAAAAAAATAGTTTTTTTAAAAAAAAAATGGGATATTTATTATAGCAAAAAGTAAAAAATATTGTGTTTTTTTTCAAAATTGTCGCTCTTCTTTTGTTTATAGCGCAAAAAATAAAAACCGCAGGGGCGATCAAATACCACCAAAAGAAAGCTCTATTTGTGGGAAAAAAAGGACGTCAATTTTGTTTGGGTGTAACGTCGCACGACCGCGCAATTGTTTGTTAAAGCGACGCAGTGCCGAATCGCAAAAAGTGCTCTGGTAAGGAAGGGTGTTTAAAAGCCCTGTATTGAAGCGGTTAAAAAAAAAAAAAAAAAAAAAAAACACTCATCTCTTCCAGTAAGCTAATTATATATTTTTGCTTAATCATTCCAATGTTTCTCACTTTTGCTTAAAGGGAATTATGATCAATTGTAAATGTGCTTTTATGACATATCCTATTAATAGGTTTAAAAGGCTAAAAATCTATGAACAAACATTTGCAAAATTGTCCCTTTTCTGCCATTCCCTGGGCAGTTAATTTAAAGGAATGCAGTCTGAGGGGTCCTTATTCCTTAACATTACTCAACTGTAATCTATGTTGGATTGACCATAAGATCACTAAGTATGCTATCAGTTTTTGATTATTCATTGCCTTGGAGCCATATTGTTCACAGCAAATAATTTAAATTGTTTCAATATAGTGAATCCAAATTTTGTCCATATTAGTTTTGTCCTTTTTTTTTTTTTTTCATTTCATTGTTATTACTGTGTTTAGTATAATCAGCTTTCATTAAAGCTGGTATTGTTCTAAACAAGTATACACTATATTGTCAAAAGTATAGGGACGCTTGCCTTTACACGCACGTGAACATTAATGGCATCCCAGTGTTATTCCGTAGGGTTCAATATTGAGTTGTCCCACCCTTTGCAGCTATAACAGCATCAACTCTTCTGGGAAAGCTGTCCACAAGGTTTAGGAGTGTGTCTATGGGAATGTTTGACCATTCTCCCAGAAGCGCATTTGTGAGGTCAGGCACTGATGTTGGAATAAAAGGCCTGGCTTGCAGTCTCTGCTCTAACTCATCCCAAAGGTGTTCTATCAGGTTGAGGTCAGGACTCTGTGCAGGCCAGTCATGTTCCTCAACCCCAAACTCACTCATCATCCATCCATGTTTTTATGGACCTTGCATCAGTGCCTGACCTCACAAATGCACTCCTGGAAAAATGGTCAAACATTCCCATAGACACACACCTAAACCATGTGGACAGCCTTACCAGAAGAGTTGAAGCTGTTATAGCTGCAAAGGGTGTGCTAACTCAATATTGAACCTTACAGACTAATGCCCTGTACACACGATAGGATTTTCCGATGGAAAATGTGTGATAGGACCTCGTTGTCAGAAATTCCGACCGTGTGTAGGCTCCTTCACACATTTTCTATAGGAATTTCCGTCACACAAAATTTGAGATCTGGTTCAAAATCTGTTTTTGGAAATTCCGATCGTGTGTACACAATTCTGACGCACAAAGTGCCACGCATGCTTGGAATCAAGCAGAAGAGCAGCACTGGCTATTGAACTTCATTTTTCTCGGGTCTTCATACGTTTTGTACATCACCGCGTTCTTGACGTTCGGAATTTCCGACCAACTTTGTGTGACCTTGTGTATGCAAGACAAGTTTGAGCCAACATCCGTCGGATAAAACTCCCATGGATTTTGTTGTCGGAAAATCCTATCTTGTGTACAGGGCATAAGACTGGGATGCCATTAAAGTTCATGTGCGTGTAAAGGCAGGGATCCTAATACTTTTGACAATATAGCATATGTCTCCATATATGGCTACCTTTAAAGTAGTTGTAAAGGCATAGAATGCAGTAAGGTAAAAAAATCTGCCCGCAGCACCCCCTAAATACAATCCTGAGCCTTATCTCAATCCAGCGATGTGCACAAGAGCAGAGGCTATCTCGATTCTCTCCCTCTTCATTGGCTCAGATACAGCAGCAGTGTCATGGTTTTGCAATAGAGTTGTCTGCTTACCTGTCTCCATGTGTTCATCTCTAGAGACCAGCCGACCATCACCTGACAGCTTTTATCATCCCTCCTCTGGCAGGGCTCCACCCTAGTTCCTATCACAGGACTCTATATTAACCTGTGCACTGCAGACCAACCCTGCTGATCAACCTTTGTGTGTTTGGCTTTCTGTTACCTGCCGTGTGCTCTTCTGTTGTTCTGTTACCGACTTTGGCGTGTCCCTGTATCACGTACCTTATAGCGGAGTCTGGATGCTGGGGGTGGCCTCGTGCACGGTTCCGGTCCCAACGCCCCTGGTGGTGGGAACAGGGAGTGCTGGGGCACGAAAGGGTGCAAGTGCCTGAGGCTAGGAGACTGGTGCTTGGAGGTACCGGTTCTTCTGGAAGGCAGGTGTAGAGGGTGGTAACCAAGACTGTATCCAGTGATGGCCGAACAGGTGGAAGTAGGCACTGCGAAGTCAAGACAGGCAGGGGTCGGCAACTGGCTGGCAAACGAGGTACAAAAGCGGAAGGCAAGTTCGTGGTCAAAGCAGGCAAAAGGTTGGCAACAGGCAGGTGATGAGGTACCAAATCGAAGAGCAGAGACGTAGTCAAGGAATCCAAGCCGAGGTCAAACCAGAAGAAACAGTCAATAAGCAGGGTCAATCAATGAAGGTAATAAGGTAAGCCGGGTAAATCAGGAACAAGGTAGCAGGTACTTCAGGCAGGTATTCAGGACATAGACTGAAGACGATCCAGCACTGACACCATGTGAAGGCCCTGTTTATATAGGGCGCCTTGTGCTGGGATTGGTGGAGGTGAGGGTCCGTGCACGATTGCGCACACACGTTCGTGCTGACGTGGAAGTGCGTGCCCCCGTTCGTATTGGAAGGCGGGGATGCGCACATGTTTGCGTTGGTACGCGGGTACGCCCGCACGTTCGGTTCCGTTGGGAAGGCTGCGCATGGGTATTGGCACTCACAGAGTGAGGATTCACTCCTGCTGGACGAAGACGGGCATGGAAAACGTGAGTTCTCTGACATTGCCCCCTCCTTAGGGGCAGCCTCCGGATGCCTCTTTGAAACGAGCCCTGAGAGCGGGAACGGTGAAAAGCCTGTATGAGTCTCCGAGCATGAAGATTCGTTTTTGGTTCCCAGGAATTTTCTTCTGGGCCAAAACCTTTCCATTTAATCAAATATTGCTCTTTTCCCTGCCTTTTTCTGTGGTCCAAGATAGCCTCAATTTCAAATTCTTCTTCCCCATCCACCCTGATAGCTTCCGGAGGCCCTACTTCACGATCCGGGAAGGAATTTGGAATATCAGGTTTAAGTAGGGAAACGTGAAATACAGGATGTATCCTGAACGAGGCGGGGAGTTCAAGTTCATAGGCCACTGGGTTGACCTTTCTCTTGACAGGGAAAGGGCCCAAGTATCTAGGTCCCAATTTCTTGGAGGGGCATGCCAGTTTTAAATTTGTGGTAGATAGCCACACACGATCTCCCACCTCTAAGTTCAATTCTCCCCTTCTCTTTTTGTCAAAATATTTCTTATCATCTTCCTGTGCCTTAGCAATGGTTTCCCTGAGCACCTGGTTGTTGGAGGAAAGAAAATCCAACCTATCCTGAACAGCCGGTATGGAAGATTCGGGCACAAGTGCGGGTAAAAAGGAGGGATGGAAACCGTAGTTGGAGAAAAATGGTGATTGGTTCGTGGTGGAGTGGATGGAATTGTTGAATGCAAATTCTGCCAAAGGAAGTAGTGAGGCCCAATCCTCTTGGGAAAATGAGGAGAAGCAACGTAGGTATTGTTCCAACGTTTGATTGGTGCGTTCGGTCTGCCCGTTGGTCTGTGGGTGATACGCTTAAGAGAGGCTACATTTAATACCTAGTGCTTTGCATAATGACCTCCAAAACTTGGATGTAAATTGTACTCCGCGGTCAGAGACGATGTCACTGGGGATTCCATGGAGTCTGACAATTTCTTTAATGAATATCCTGGCGGTCTCAATTGCAGAAGGTGTCCCTTTCATGGGAATGAAGTGTGCCATCCGGGAAAAGCGGTCTACCACCACGAAGATGGAAGAGAACCCTTTAGAGGGAGGAAGCTCCACAATAAAATCCATGGCGATTTTATCCCATGGCCTTTCGGGAATGGGCAGTGGTTTCAGTAGGCCCCACGATTTATTTTTACTACTCTTGTTTCTCAGGCAGATCGGACAAGACTTGACATAATCCTTACAGTCCTTGGCAAGATTTGGCCACCAGAAGTGTCTCTGAATTAGATCCACAGTCTTGTGGCCCCCAAAGTGACCCGCCAGAGGATAGTCATGGCAGGCCTGTAACACGATGATGCATAGGTCTTGAGGGATGAAAATCTTGTTGTCTTGCCAAAAAAGTCCATCCCTCTCCTGAAGGTTGGTGCCCGGGGGTAACTGTGTTCTCGAGGGGGCTTGGCGGACTTGTGTCATGAAACTGGATTGGGTCAGGAGGAAATTTCCTGCTTGTAGGATAGTATCCGTTGGAGACGGGGTTTCAAGTTCTGTGAACATTCGGGATAAGGCATCGGGTTTAACGTTTTTGGATCCGGGGCGATAAGTAATATGAAAATTAAAACGGGAAAAGAAAAGAGCCCATCTGGCCTGTCGGGGTCTAAGGCGTCTGGCAGTTCTGAGGTACTCTAAATTTTTGTGATCTGTGAAGATCAGTATCGGATGTGCCGCCCCCTCCAGGAGGTATCGCCATTCTTCCAAGGCTAGCTTTATTGCTAGGAGTTCTCGGTCACCTACATCATAGTTCCTTTCCGACACACCTAGTTTTCTGGAAAAGAAGGCCACCGGATGCATTAGGGACTTGGATCCTTGGCGTTGAGACAGGATGGCCCCTACCGCACTCTCCGAAGCATCGACCTCCAGAGTGTAGGGTAATGCAGGGTCAGGGTGTTTTAGTACTGGAGCGGAGGTCCGGGATGCCATGGTCGCCTGGTGAGTTGCAGAGCTTGGGGATATGGATTCCACTCTCTCTTCTAGTTGGTGATAGCCATCTCGCAGGCCCTGGACTGCCTGGGTAAGGGCCGCCATCTGCTGGCACAGGGCTTCCAAAGGCGAGGCCCCCCCTTCAGACTCCATTCTGGCTGGATCGTACTATCACGTACCTTATAGCGGAGTCTGGATGCTGGGGGTGGCCTCGTGCACGGTTCCGGTCCCAATGCCCCTGGTGGTGGGAACAGGGAGTGCTGGGGCACGAAAGGGTGCAAGTGCCTGCGGCTAGGAGACTGGTGCTTGGAGGTACCGGTTCTTCTGGAAGGCAGGTGTAGAGGGTGGTAACCAAGACTGTATCCAGTGATGGCCGAACAGGTGGAAGTAGGCACTGTGAAGTCAAGACAGGCAGGGGTCGGCAACTGGCTGGCAAACGAGGTACAAAAGCGGAAGGCAAGTTCGTGGTCAAAGCAGGCAAAAGGTTGGCAACAGGCAGGTGATGAGGTACCAAATCGAAGAGCAGAGACGTAGTCAAGGAATCCAAGCCGAGGTCAAACCAGAAGAAACAGTCAATAAGCAGGGTCAATCAAGGAAGGTAATAAGGTAAGCCGGGTAAATCAGGAACAAGGTAGCAGGTACTTCAGGCAGGTATTCAGGACATAGACTGAAGACGATCCAGCACTGACACCATGTGAAGGCCCTGTTTATATAGGGCGCCTTGTGCTGGGATTGGTGGAGGTGAGGGTCCGTGCGCGATTGCGCACACACGTTCGTGCTGACGTGGAAGTGCGTGCCCCCGTTTGTATTGGAAGGCGGGGACGCGCACATGTTTGCGTTGGTACGCGGGTACGCCCGCACGTTCGGTTCCGTTGGGAAGGCTGCGCATGGGTATTGGCACTCACAGAGTGAGGATTCACTCCTGCTGGACGAAGACGGGCATGGAAAACGTGAGTTCTCTGACACCCTGACTATCCCTGTTTGCCTGTGACCCTGACTTTCTGGCGTGTCCCTGACTATCCCTGCTTGCCTGTGACCCTGAACCTTTGGCGTGTACCTTGCTGTCCCTGTCTGCTTGTGGCCCTGACTTTGGCTATCCTTCACTATCCCTGTCCTCCTGCCTACTGTGGGTGTGAGCTGGGGGACCCTGGGGGTTGCAACCTGGAGCCAGTTGCAGCCCAGTCCATCCTCACCACTAGAGGCTCTGGTGAACACCAGCTGGCTCTTAGACTCTGCGCCCCAGGGAATCTTACGCTCTAACCCCGGTAGGATCTGTCTTGGTGTCCGGCGGCCCTGTCTTCCGTATCACCTTGACTCCCGTCTGCTGCAGTCATCCATAGGGTCCACTACCTTGCGGTGCACTCCTGCTCCCTACGGTGTGCATCTGTCACCTAGCCTCGGGGTGACCTAACAGTTTGATCAGCCATGGACCCGGCTGACGTGCCGCTTCCGGCAGACGATCCTTTGCTAGGCATAGTTCAGAGACTCGAGACCCAGGAATCCAATCAGACTCAGGTGATGGTGATTCCTTCAAGGTCTGGCTTCCCGCTTCGAGCAGCTGCAGGCTCCCTTGGGAGCCCCGAACCCGCAGCCTCAAGTACCGCCAGCAGCTGCACCTATCGCACCAGTCGCATACACGCATTCATATTTACTGCCAGCCCCGTCCCGTTTCTCTGGGGACTCCAAGGCCTGCAGGGGCTTCCTCAGCCAATGCACCATTCATTTTGAGCTCCAGCCTCAAAACTTTTTGTCTGATCGGGCAAAGGTTGCCTATATCATTTCCCTCCTCTCTGGTGAAGCCTTAGCTTGGGCTGCCCCCCTGTGGGAGAAAAATGATCTGGTGGTTTCCAGCCTGTCCGACTTCTTGAAGCTCTTTCAAAATATCTTCGAGGAGCCAGCTCGGGTTTCTTCTGCGGCTAGTGCCCTTTTACGCCTTCGCCAAGAATCTCGTTCAGTGGGACAATATACACTTCAGTTCCGTATCCTCACGGCTGAGTTGAGCTGGAACAATGAGGCCCTGGTCCCATCCTTTTTACATGGCCTCTCTGACCGAGTGAAGGATGAATTAGCATGAAGAGCTATCCCCCCCCGGTCTGGGCGATGTCATTTCCTTATGCAATCAGATTGACATTCGTTTCCAGGAGAGGTCCTTAGAAAAAAGTCGCCAGCACCCCCTAGGTCCTAGTCAGCCTGAACTCCTTCCCCGTTGCCCTGTGGAGCATCCCCTGCCTGCTGAGGAACCCATGCAGCTGGTCCGGACCAGGTTAACCCCCGAAGAACGTGCTAGACGCAGAACTCTGGGCTTGTGTCTTTATTGTGGGGGCAAGGATAATTTTCGTGACTCCTGCTCGCTTTCGTCCGGGAAACGCTCGGGTCTAATTCATTTGGAAGGTAGAGTATTGGACCCAGAAACTTCACCTTCTCGTCTTCTTCTTCCGGTGTTCCTCCATGTAGTCAATTCTGCCCAATCGGTCCTAGCATATCGGGGCTGCCGGCAATTTTATGGACTGGAGAACTGCTTCTGCTATGAAGCTCACCCTTTCTCCCCTCACTACACCACTGGTAGTCTCAGCTATTGATGGCACAGTGCTCCCAGGGGGCCCTATCCGTTTTCAGACGCTACCTATTAGGATGTCGGTAGGGATACTCCACCAGGAGTGGATTTCCTTCCTCATTCTACCCAAGGCCTCTAACCCCATTGTATTGGGCCTTCCTTGGCTACAGCTCCACTCTCCACATGTGGACTGGGTCTCTGGGCAGATCCTGGCTTGGGGTCCTTCGTGTTTCTCGTCCTGTCTTCTCAAGGTGGCCCCCAAGGGGAAACTTTCCATTGCTACCACATCCGTATCGTCTGATCTTCCCGCGGCTTACAGCGATTACCGGGATGTGTTCTGTAAGAAGTCTGCTGAGGTGCTTCCTCCCCACAGATCTTTTGATTGTGCTATTGATCTTGTCCCTGGAGCAACCCTTCCCAGGGGTCGTACCTACCCTCTGTCCATTCCAGAGACCCAGGCCATGTCTGAGTATGTTGCCGAGAATCTGGAGAGAGGTTTCATCCGGAAATCCTCTTCGCCTGCAGGAGCAGGGTTCTTTTTCGTTGCCAAAAAGGATGCTACCCTCAGACCCTGAATCGACTATAGAGGTTTAAATGCAGTGACTATCAAAAACCGTTACCCCTTACCTCTAATATCTGAGCTGTTTGATAGGTTGAAGGGGGCTTCCATCTTCACCAAGTTGGATCTCAGAGGTGCATACAATCTCATTCGAATACGAGAGGGTGACGAATGGAAGACTGCATTTAACACTAGGGACGGGCATTACGAATACCTGGTTATGCCGTTTGGGTTGTGTAATGCTCCTGCTGTGTTCCAGAACTTTGTCAATGAAATCTTCAGGGATCTACTGTACCAGTTTGTTGTCATTTATCTGGATGACATTCTCATCTTTTCCGAAAATCTGCCTGCTCACAGAAACCATGTCCGCACCGTACTTCAGCACCTTAGAGAGAATAATCTCTATGCCAAGATGGAGAAATGTTCCTTTGAATGTTCTGAGGTCCTGTTTCTGGGATGTTTTGTTTCTAGTTTGGGTCTTCGTATGGATCCCGGAAAGGTCTCAGCCATTACCAACTGGCCCCTTCCCGCTAGCCTCAAGGCCACACAGCACTTTCTTGGCTTCACAAATTATTACAGGCAGTTCATAAGGAATTACTCTTCCATTGCCGCGCCTATTATCGCTTTGACCAAGAAGGGTGCGAATGCTAAGGACTGGCCTCCCGACCGTTTCACGATCTGAAACAGGCCTTTGTCTCGGGACCTCTCTTGAGGAGACCCAATCCTGGGGACCCATTTTTTATCGAAGTAGACGCTTCTTCGATAGGGGTGGGAGCTGTGCTTCTTCAGCTCTTTGAGAAGAAACGTCAACCATGTGCGTTCTTCTCCAAAAAAAATTCTCAGGCAGAGAGAAATTATGCCATTGGTGATCGGGAACTTCTCGCAATTAAATTGGTGTTGGAGGAGTGGCGTCACCTCTTGGAAGGTTCCCCTCACTCCATAACGATCTTTACTGATCACATGAATCTACAATACCTACAGAATGCTAAACGTCTGAACCCCAGACAGGCCAGGTGGAGTCTCTTCTTTTCCCGTTTTAAATTCACGATCACGTACAAACCTGGTTCCTGCAACGGTCGGGCTGATGCGCTCTCTAGGTCATTTGACACTTTGGACGAGGAGTCCACCCCTGATCCTGAGCCGATCATTCCTACCTCTTGCATTGTTGCCCATTCTACCACTCTGGAATCAAAAATTCCTCCTGGCAAGACCTTTGTCCCCACGGAGCTAAGAGCTAAGATCCTTCGTTGGGGACATGATTCCAAGGTGGCAGGTCATGCTGGGTTCCTCCGATCTTTCCTGCTCATCAGTCGTCACTACTGGTGGCCTAATCTCCGCTCAGATGTTAAAGGTAAGGCTTGTCACGTCTGTGCTCAGTCTAAATCTTCTACTCAAGCCCCTGCTGGCCTTCTCATGCCTTTGCCCATTCCTAAGGAGCCCTGGTCTCATATCGCCATGGACTTTATCACTGATCTTCCACCGTCGGAGAATAATATGGCCATTTGGGTGGTGATCGATCGGTTCTCCAAGATGGCTCATTTTGTTCCTCTTCCTGGTCTCCCTTCTGCCCCTGCCTTGGTTCCCATTTTTGTACGAGAGATTTTCCGCCTTCATGGTGTTCCTTCCCATGTCGTTTCGGACAGGGGTATGCAGTTTACTTCTCGTTTTTGGAGAGCCTTTTGCAGATCCCTCGACATAACCTTGATTTTTACCTCCTCTTACCATCCTCAATCCAATGGCCAGACCGAGAGGGTTAATCAGGAGTTGGAGGTCTTTCTCCGTACCTTGATCTCGGCCCATCATGATGATTGGGTATCACTGTTACCGTGGGCTGAGTTCTCCCACAATAATCATGTCAATGTCAGTTCTCAGAAAACACCCTTTTTCACTGTTTACGGAAGACACCCTCAACTCCCTCTTCCTATGACTTGTTCTTCTGATATTCCAGCTTTGGCTACTGTTCAGAAATCTTTCAATTCCGTGTGGGCTGACGTTCATTCTCTCCAGAAAGCTGCCAATAAATTCAAGAGTTTTGCTGACCGTCGCAGACGTAAGCCACCTTCTCTTATGCCAGGAGACAAGGTCTGGCTCTCCACCAGGAACATCAAACTCCGGGTTCCTTCTCTCAAATTTGCCCCAAGATTCATTGGTCCGTACACCATAACTTCTAAACTGAACCCGGTTTGTTTCAAGCTCCAGATTCCCAAAAGCCTCAAAATCTCTAACTCCTTCCATGTTGCCCTTCTGAAGCCTTTAGTCCTCAATAAGTTCTCTCGTCCTTTCTCTACCGTAGCACCAGTCTCTGAGGAAAATCAGGAGTATGAGGTTAGCCAGATTTTGGACTCCAGACTCTGTAGAGGCATTCTCCAGTACCTCGTGCACTGGAAAGGGTTTGGTCCTGAGGAGAGGTCGTGGATTTCGGCTTCCAAGGTCTTTGCACCTCGTCTGTTGAGGAGGTTTCATTTGAAGTTCCCCTCTAAACCTGGTCCCAGGCGGGGAAGGGGGAGGCCTCGTAAGAGGGGGGTACTGTCATGGTTTTGCAATAGAGTTGTCTGCTTACCTGTCTCCATGTGTTCATCTCTAGAGACCAGCCGACCATTACCTGACAGCTTTTATCATCCCTCCTCTGGCAGGGCTCCACCCTAGTTCCTATCACAGGACACTATATTAACCTGTGCAACCTGACCAACCCTGCTGATTAACCTTTGTGTGTTTGGCTTTCTGTTACCTGCCGTGTGCTCTTCTGTTGTTCTGTTACCGACTTTGGCGTGTCCCTGACTATCCCTGTTTGCCTGTGACCCTGACTTTCTGGCGTGTCCCTGACTATCCCTGCTTGCCTGTGACCCTGAACCTTTGGCGTGTACCTTGCTGTCCCTGTCTGCTTGTGGCCCTGACTTTGGCTATCCCTCACTATCCCTGTCCTCCTGCCTACTGTGGGTGTGAGCTGGGGGACCCTGGGGGTCACGACCTGGAGCCAGTTGCAGCCCAGTCCATCCTCACCACTAGAGGCTCTGGTGAACACCAGCTGGCTCTTAGACTCCGCGCCCCAGGGAATCTTACGCTCTAACCCCGGTAGGATCTGTCTTGGTGTCCGGCGGCCCTGTCTTCCGTATCACCTTGACTCCCGTCCGCTGCAGTCAGCCATAGGGTCCACTACCTTGCGGTGCACTCCTGCTCCCTACGGTGTGCATCTGTCACCTAGCCTCGGGGTGACCTGACAAGCAGGAGCCAACCTACAGTAACATGTTATGAGAGGTAGTGCATGCAGGCCAGGGGCCAGAGGGGAAGCATATTAACAATTTATGGGACACTACTGAGCTACCTGAACAAATTTCAGAATATGGCAACATGAGGCAGGAGTGACCAGTAATGTAGACACATTGTTTTCTCAATGTTCTGAAGTTTTTCGGGGGGTATTTTGAAAGGTTTTCCTTATTGAAGCTATTTTTAAGGTTATATTGCAATGGTAGCTGGTCCGCACCAGGCTTGCAAAAATGTATGCAGGGTCTTCTTCCTTGTGTTTCAGGGAACTGGTAGGAATGCCCTAGAACCAGAAACTTTTGGAATAGAGTTTTGAATGTAATCTATAACCTTACTGTTATATTGTACATTTGTGAGCGGGGCCTACGTGTCCTGCACATGGGGGTACCTTTCATGCTCATCAATCCCCAGGACCAGGCGGAGATTGCGGTCATGTGAAAAATCTAGCATTAAGGCAGTTCCCCAACTTGGAGATGACACTGTGTGCAGTAAAAGTACAGAGTTCCTTCTGAAAGCACTATACACTGTCACTTGTATGTTGCATTAGGAGGGACGTGTTGAGCCAGCGCCCACTCCACCAGTCCAGCATACCTCTGTTACCTTCCAGTAACAGAATGGGGTCCTGCCGTGCACCTGGTGCGGATCTCATACGTGCATTTGTTAACTCCTTCACTCCCAAACCCAAATGACCAGGCCATGGATCTCCGTAATGTAGGTTTGGTTCTGGTTGCTACTGGAAACCGACTGCTAGGGAGGGAACCAAAAGACTGACCCCCTCGCTACCGGAGGATCTGTCAACTTTATGTCAGAAACCATGAATCAGCCGAGACAGAAGTACAGTTAAAGCACACTTGTTTAATAATAAAAGTAAAGAGAACAAACATAGTCAAAACATAGCCAAAGTTCGGTAACCGGATAGTCAGACAAGCCAGAAAGTCAGGAAGCCAAAGATCAGCATTGTGGAACCGCAAGCAGTATCTTGAGCCAGAAGGAATGTCAGCCAAGCAAGTCTTTAACAGGAGCGCAGGAGATAGTCTCTGTGATGTTGACCAAGGCGAAGGCAGAGATCATCTGGGCTGGACGGCTTAAATAGGCAGGACTGACGAGCAGGATATCATCAACAGGTGGGTCACTGTGGAGAGATGTAGCTGGCAATTAGCTGACAGCTGAGCGGCCAGCTCAGAGGAAAAAAGGGAGCCCTGACAGCCCTGACACTTTACCAGGTACCATGCCAAACGACTGTTTCCCTTGTGTCTTGAACGTGTGCTTGGTTACCCATAGCAACTACATTCCTTCTCTTGCTTACTTGCTGAGTAAACCTGTTTTAGCAGTTGAGTTTCATACCCCACGTGTGCTTTGCAGACCCTGGTTATTTTGATACGTCAGAACCAACATACACCCCTTTAAATAACTTCAGACCAGGCTCAGAACAGTTGATGTGACTTTACTTAAAGTTCTTCAGTGATACAGTTCAATATGAACAAAGTACATTTCCTAAATCTAACTACAACTGAATGGCTGCCCAGGCATGCCTGTTCTCCAGATGTTGGTTAACTTCCAAATCCCCAGTGCCTCTGACAGACTGCAAGACGCAGCAGTCCTCTTTCACAGCAAATTAAGTCAAACACAGCCAGAAAGGACCCTGAACCCAGCCTTCTTCCATATATATCACTAGAGAGGCTGGATCCAAATAAACAAGGAAACTGAGCAAATATACTTAGCTATTTCCTCCCAGCTCGGGCCAGCCACTAACTAGTAATAAATAACCTGCCTACACGTGCTCCTAAACCCCAATATGTGCTACTTAAAACCATTTTACGACCAGCGCACAACGATGTACGTCCCTTTTTTGAAAAGGGATATCTCGGTAACGGCAGCAGCTGCTGCCACAACCGAGATATCCATCTCTTCAGGCGCCGGTCATATTTACAATAATAGTTGTCTCTGCGGCGTATTCCCCGCAAGATCACCGTTATCGGCGGTGGGAGAGGTGCCTCCACCCCTCCTGCCGCTCTCCTGTGCCCTTTGCCACTTACCGGAGCCATCGGTAGCGGCGGAGGCGATCGGGTCCTTTCATCTGCTGGGTATGGAGACGAGTGAGGCTAAGATGGCCCCCACCCGTCTCTATACCATAGCAGGGCGGAAGCGACGTCAAAACATCACTTCTGCCCATACCTCTTAAAGGAACATTTTTTCAATGTCATTTTTTTAAATTACATTTGTTTTTTGCATTTAAGTCCAAATATGAGATCTGAGGACTTTTTGACCCCAGATCTCATATTTAAGAGGACCTGTCATGCTTTTTTTCTATTACAAGGGATGTTTACATTCCTTGTAACAGGAATAAAAGTGACCCAATTATTTTTTTTTTAAAACAGTGTAAAAATAAATAAAATCAAGTAAAATAATTTATTTAATAATTAAGAAAAAAAGAATCATTTTTTTTAAAGTGCCCCATCCCGACGAGCTCGCATGCAGAAGCGAACGCATACGTGAGTAGCACCCGCATATGAAAACGGTGGTCAAACCACACATGTGATGTATCGCCGTGATCGGTAGAGCAAGAGCAATAATTATAGCCCTAGACCTCCTCTGTAACGCAAAACATGCAACCTGTAGAATTTTTTAAACGTCGCCTATGGAGATTTTTGGTGGTAAAAGTTTGACGCCATTCCACGAGCGGGCGCAATTTTGAAGCGTGACATGTTGGGTATCAATTTACTCAGCGTAACATTATCTTTCACGATATATAAAAAAATTAGACTAACTTTACTGTTGTCTTATTTTTTTATTCAAAAGCATCTTCAAAGACAAACTATTTTGAGAAGGCATGGAACCTCTGGATCGAATGCATTAATAGACCTTAATCTGTCTGTTTCAGTATTAACTTTCATTTGCAATGCTTGCATCAGTTAGCTAAGGGGTACTTTTTTCTTCTATTCTGGATTTTCTCTCTTCTCTCTTTTTTTTCTCTCCTTATTTACAGCAGGGCCTAGACCTCTAGTATTTATATCAATAATATTATTTTAGTTTCTTATGGAATATATTGTGATACATTTTCTGTTAAAGATCGGCACCTGATCTAGGATCCTACTGTTTTTGTTAATCTTTATATTTAAAACTCAAGGAAAACTGTACTTGCAGCCATAGCAGACAGGGCAGTTGAGGACCTTTAGCCAGCAAATTTTCTCTGATGAAGGTCCACTATAACATTGAGTGTGCCAATACTTAGCCATTACCGCTTTTGCAGTTTTTCTGCTTTGTGTGAGCTTACCTCAAAATACTTAGCTTTCAGCAAGCTGTTTTTTTTTTTATGGTGTTGTGTTTTTTTTCGCTAGGATCTCCAGTCATCTAAACCAAATATTTCATAAAATTGTAAAGTCCTCCACTTCAACCCTGACACTTATTCAACCTCAACACACCACTGATGAAAATCAATTTAGCAGACAGAAACACTATTTAAATTGTGGAATGGATCAGATGAATGTGGTAAGGAGTTCTCCTAGGGACATTGGCTTGTTTTTCTTGGGTTGATGTAGAATATGATAGGATAATAACAGGATTTGGGCAATTTATTGCTCACCACATGTGTCAGTAATCATGTAACAATTCACCACACATCCACAATGGCACAGATCCCCAACCAATGCAGTTATTAACACAGTTCTTGAAATAAATAAACTTGTTTTACTATTACTGTTTATGCATCATTGTAACTCCACAAAGCATAGATTTATTGTAACAGAAAGAGATTTAAGAATAAATGATTTAGAGGGATGTTAAGTGTGATTTTGCAATTAGGTGTTAATTAGTAAAGTAATACAATTGTAATATTTCTTGATTTGAAGTCCTTGAAGGTTAAAATATACTTAAAATATAAAGAATGAGTGTAACCACTAATGCCTGCCCCTAGGTACACCCCTCCGCGCTGATTGGATATATTTCTTCTCAATAAGTTGGATAAATAAAATAAATAAATATACCAATATATAAGAATATATAAAAAATATAAATATATAAAATTAGTATAAATATTAAACACCACAGTCGGTAATAACAGCCGCTTAAAATGTGCAAAGTATGAAAATATGGCAATTTTATAAAAACAGTCCTTCCTATATAAAGTCTCTATAATATTGCAGCAGTGCATATGTCCTTATTCGCACCGAGGACTATACGGTAAATCACAGATGAAAGAAGATGAGTGAATATTTCAATCGCTACTGTAAAAGTTCTTTCCGTGCAAAATAATCAGTATCCACCGAGAATTCCACCAGGTATTCACCACGTGCGATATAAATTCCCCGCATGGGGATGCACTCACCAGACCCAAGTTAAAAATACGCCCATCAAATAGGTTTATCCAGCATCAGCGTTTCTCCACTCCTTATCTCCTTATGCAGCAGACATAGCAGGAACATACACCAATTCCCCTCATATAAAAAGAAGGTTGCATATAGTGTGATACTGTATAAAAGATTTTATTGGGTATAAAACGTCCCCCCCTTAGTACATAAATGCGTACCCTGCATCAATAAAAATCAAGCGTTGTATTAGTACTGTGCCTGTTAAGGTGCTTTAGCCCCGCCGGAACTGGTGTTATCACTCGGCTGTATAGAACAGCGCTCAGCTTCCTGCTGCCTAGTCCCTGGAGCGCACGTTTGAGGCGCAGAACGTCACTTCCGGTCGCCGGTCACTGCCCTGACGTTTCGTCACATCCGGACTTCTTCTGAGCCTCAGAAGAAGTCCGGAGAAGTCCGAAGGGTGGTAACATTCCTACATACAGTGGGACCATGGAGAACAAACTTAGCCAAACTTAGCCACCCTCTAACACAGGGATATGCAATTAGTGGACCCCCAGCTGTTGCAAAACTACAAGTCCCATCATGCCTCTGCCTCTGGGTGTCATGCTTGTGGCTGTTAGAGTCTTGCTATGCCTCATGGGACTTGTAGTTCTGCAACAGCTGGAGGTCCGCTAATTGCATATCCCTGCTCTACTGAGTCTAACAGGAAGTAAGATCACAGAAATGTTGGGGAGTTGGAGGAACCTGAGAGCAATAGAAAGGACTTTTCCAGGAGTTTACAGCTAGGAGTTTCCATCATGGTAGTAAAGGAAATAAAATCCATGTAAACCCGTTTTTATTCTGCAGTGCTCAGCAGCATTGCCACCCTCCTTTGGACAGGGTTATGTTAGATGGACATGGAGTTTAAAATGGACTCTAAGTAAGAAACAAACAAAAGTAAAATCACCTAAAGTCTGCAATACTTACCTCTGCTCCAAACTTTCGATGCCCACTAGGTCCCTATCTGCTCGTACGTTTTGTTTTTTAAATGTTAGTTCCATTTTAAAGCTTAACTCCAGCTAACACGTTTCAAGCAGGTATAGCAATAGTATTTTATTTTCATTTGGAAAAAGGGTTTAAGCCATATCAATAAAAGCTGACTGTTGTAAGCACTGCTGTCAGTGTCATACGGTATTCCCAATCCCTCTAACTGTCACTTTTACCAGACAGCCTGCCTTTTTAAAAGAAACTGAAAAACAAGCAATGGCATGCTAATGCTGGATACAGACTGCATTTTATATGTCATCTTTTATTTGCCCATAGTTCAAATTTTAATTTAGAGATGAATATTCAAGTGAATACAATAAAAAAAATAAAAAAAGTTTAATTTACAGAGCATGTAATTTCTGAGCTTCCTCTTAATGATGAAACACAAAAAGTTATATAATATTATTTTTCATAAATAATATCAGGTAGCAGTGGGTCAAAATCCTAAAATAAAGAGCTGAAGAAGATTTTCACAAGCAAATCTTGAAAGAAATAACCCCCTTTTAAAAAGTTGTGCTGATCAAATTTTCCTCTCTGTGTCTGGATAACAAATGACGGCATCCCTGCAATTCTGCACAGCACCCTGATAAACATGTGGTATGATCGTATGGTGTGCAGATGAGTTAATGATTTAATTTATTAGAGGTTCCCATGATTTCTGATGGTGATCCTAGGTTCAGACAGCTGTGCATGCAGATCAGAAATGATAAATCTGGCCTTGCTAATACCTATCATAGTGAAACTAGAGAGGTCATTGTAGGTCATCACAGTATCACTGTTTATTGCTTCTTCTTACAACTTATGTGTCCTCCACAGATTTCCAAAGAACATATATTACCAATTTATAAGTTAACATAGATGAGTTGCGTCAAAATGTTACTGGCTTCACTGACCAGGCTCTTTATCTTTTTTGACTACTGCTTGGATACTGTGTATTGTGTGGGTTCTTAAAGAGAATTAAATTAGTCATTCAAGCATCTCCTCATTTATCACTGCCAATTGTTACCAAGCACCCTGTCCCTGGCCAACAGCCTTCTGTGTGTATGCAATGATAGAAAGCCATGAGGCTTCCCATCCATGTCCAGTTGGTATCTAAAGAACACAGCGAAGAAAAAATAAATTATTTAAAGGGAATAAATGGATAACTGAAATAACTGAGAAGAAAACACAGGTAGAAGATGTAAAAAACTAAATCTTGGGTTTTAAGGTCACTGCAAACATGCCATTAGGAGTGTTCTTGATGTTTGAAATGTGTGCTGGTAGGCTGCCTAGGGTGCACATTTCCTGCTCCAAGTACACCATGTACAGTGAGACTAAAATTTCTGGATATAATATATAAATTTTCTTCAACCTTTTATTTACAGTTTCATTTGTCAGAAATTCTTGTTATTGCAGGCGGTTTTCTCAACGGTGTCTTGAAATTGTTCTTAACTGGAACTTACAAGAAGTAATGCGGCCCCTGCCAATTTTTTGTATGTAATCTGAAGCTTTGGGAATACAAAGAAAGAACTAAATAAATTCCCTTGACTTAGTCACATGGCAGAGAAATTCTTGGAAGAGTAGTCTTTGGATAGGGAAGCAAATGGAAATTATCTGTATCATTTTTCTGTTGCTGCAAGGAGGAAACTATACCTTCATAAAGAAACTGCAGAGGTAGATCATGTGCAAATTAACTACAGCACATCAGTTTAAATTAGAGCAATGGAAAGCAGATATTTATTTTAGGATTTTTGGACAGCACTTAAATATCAGCAAATTTTAAATTGTGAAGTTACTCCAGCGCAAATATATATGTACATATATATCAGTGCAAGAAATACTGTAGATGTAAAGTATTGCTGCTGACACCAAACAAGTATACTACAAAATTAAATAAAAGAAGCAGTGCTGCGCAATCAATTAAATACAAACAAAACTACCAGTTATTATTATATCCACTCTAATATAAATAATATCAATAGTGGTGCTTCAATTCATTATGTATCAGCTATTCATTATAGCTTATATATTATAATAACTCATACAATCAATAAAGTGCAAACCGTGAGGACCAAAAAGAATTGACCAAATATAACAAATGTTTTTATAAAGTATATGGAATAAAGAATAATAAAGCAAGATATGTCCTTGTGCCATGTGTCTGTTCAATGCATATACTGTACATTCTGATTTGATTTTATTGTCCTATTTTCTGAAGTATGGATAATCCTCTCCACCAGTGTAGGATCACAGTGCATTTAAATTTTGCTAGTGTATACACTTAAATATCATATAGTGATGTATTAAGCACAAACATGAAGAAAAATGCTAGGTTATTTCCATAAACAATTGTTTTTGTGCTTTTAAGGAATTCTATCCAACAAAAAATGAAGGATTGTATAAAATCTGGTATGTTAATACTTATATCGAAACACAACCTGGTCTGAAATCAGATGGATATAAATGATATTTATAACTTTTTGATGTGCTTCTACAGCTACTAAAAGCTAATAGTTCTATCCAATATATATATTTCAATGTTAAGCCAACTTGTTTTGTAACTCTGCAATAATATTTCATATACTCTAGTATATTTTTCCCACCAACGGATTTTTCTTATATATTATCCTTTCCTTCAGGCAGGCTTTAAATAGCGAAACAGGGTATGTACAGTACTTTATGCTAACATTGGAATATGTTGATCTAGAATACTGTTTCTAAAACCTTTTTTCAGTAGCGGCACCCTTTAAAAGTATACAAAATTTCAAGGCACTGACCAAAAATAAATAAAAATGTTACTTATTAATGGGAAACCTGAGCTTGAGATGATGCCCAAAACTGCCTTGATGAAATTAACATTAAAAAGCTACCTTCAGGTCAGAATCCCCCCATCATGTCAGATTTTCCCATCAGAGTACCACATCACATCAGATTCTCCCCATGACACTGACAGACCCCCCCCCCCCCCATCCTAGAGTCCTACCATTACATCAGAATCCCTCCCCCCAGTCACACAGATTCTCCCAACGGTGCTCCCCAATCACATAGTTCCCCATCACTAAGACAAATTGCACTGCGCCATCTTCGCATCAGGACCCTACCTTTTGGCTTCAATAGTGGGGCAGAGGGCAGGAGGTGGAGCAGGTCTGGAGGAGGTGGACTTCCATTCCCTACCAAATGTTGGCCTGTATAACACCTGACATGGATTAGCGTCATGCGTTGCCATGGTGCTGGTGGACCAGCTGCCAACACCTTAGTAATTATAGTGATGATGGGCCAACTGCCAACAAATGACACTGTGCATCGTGACCCTTGAGCCCCATTGATTGTTATGGTGGAGACCAGCCCACCCACACCATGTCAACTCAGGATGCTAATCCCCCCTCTACTATCTATAATGCTGGCATTTTGTTTCTTTTTAAGTTTGTTTATGTACTTTTTTTCCCCTGTCCCGCCTCTCATAAGTGAGAATGATGTCTCCTGCAGAAGGCATCCATTTAAATACAGTGACAGGAGGAGGACAGATCTTGTAGAGCGTCATCAGGAGGTCTGCTGCCTGAACCAAGACAGACAGATGTCAGAAGCAAAGATGGCTGGACCTGCAATGCAGCACGGAATGGCAGATCCCAGCAGACCAACACTGGATTTGTCGGGCGTGTGAGTATTTATTTATTTATTATTTGAAGATAACCCAGTTTAAAATGTAGGACCAGATTTAAAAAAAAAAACACAGTAGGGAGTGAAGTTCCTCTTCAACCTTACACACAGTGTGGTAACAGTATATAAAGATACTGAACTGTCTCCACAGTCACAAGAGTAACAGCAGGGTTGTGTGCCCTATGGTGCATTTATTATAACCTTACATCAGTTCTGAAAATCCTTTACTAATACTAAATAAATACATACATATTGGTTGCCTTGATGAGAAGTTTTTTATATTTGCACATTCTAAAGCTAATATTCTCAGAATCTAGATTTAGCAGCAACTAAAATATTGAGGGCATGAACTTAGAGGGAACCTACACAAATTTGTACCTCCAAGCATATTTTAATTATTTACCTTTGTTTACCATTGCATATACATTTTCTATTACTGTATTTCCCACCACTGGAATCACCAGCATCAACAATTTATCTCCTAAATAACAGAGAGCATAAGTGGCAGAGGTGTAAATTATATCAGTCATATAAAGTTGAAAATTTTTATGAAGAGTCATCAATATAGTGTATAGAAACTAAGCCAATTATTTTTTATTTAATTCTGATGGGTTAGATATGTTTGTACAGTATTTTCAAACTCTACACATTATTGGGGTAGTGTCAGAAACCATAAATTACACTGAGACAGAAGTACAGTTAAATCACATTTGTTTAATAATAATAAAAAAGGTAAACAGAGTAAAGGTAGTCAAAACATAGCCAGAGTTCAGGAACCGGAACGGATAGTCGGAAAAGCCAAAACGTCAGGGAGCCAGAAAGAATGTCTGCCAAGCAAGTCTTTAACAGGAACACAGGAGAGCGTCTCTAGAGATGTGACCAAGGCGAAGGCAGAGATCATCTGGACTGGACGGCTTAAGTAGGCAGAACTGACGAGCAGGATCTTCAGCATGTGAGTCACTGTGGAGAGATAAGAGCTGGCAATTAGCTGACAGCTGAGTGGACAGCTCAGAGAAGGAAGGGCCCAGCACTGGCAGATGGCTCCTATTCTGACTGGCAATTTGATAAAAGAAGAGATAGGAATCTATCCAATGACAAAGGCCTTTAGTGAGTCACCAAGTATGGTTGAATTTTCATGGTCAGAATAACCATCCGTGAACACACAGGATACACGGACACCGGAAGTGACGTTTTTTAGACGCGAGCTCGCCCGCTTGTCTCCTACCAGAACTGACTGTTTACATATAAATGTGAGTGTATATCTGTTTTTAATGCAAATAAATCAATGGTTTCCAAAACTACTACACTAGATAGCCCTTTATTTTCCCTCTATGGTCATCATGACTTTTGCATGCTGAGCGCTATCTGCTAGTGAAGTGGCATCCAGTTCCCAGAGGCATCCAGCCCACACTGTTAGAGAAGGAACCAAAACAGAGGAAGAGGCTTGTGACCAGACCCACATCCCCCCTGAAGTGGCCACATATCCCCTGGCTCCTGTTCAATGCTGCTTACCTTGCAGCAGTAAGTTAATAACTTAGGACAACCACAGGTGTCAATCATCACCAAAGATCTCCAACACAGAGCACGAAGCATCCTCACTAGCACTTTACTGAAGACCCCTCAGCACTGCTTTAGTCTCTCACGCTACTGCAAGAAACGCCGCAGAGCCATAGTTTAGCATCATCACCGTTCTTTATTTCCTCACTGTCATCTCACGCCTATGTTTTTTATGAACTTTTATGCGTTTTTATTACATTTTATGCGATTATGAACTTTTATGCGATTATAAATTCCATATGCGTTTTTATGCGTTTATGAATGTTACACTTGCAATTTTATGAATTTAAGCTGATCTTAACACCTTCATCTCCATCTCTCACTTCTGTTCACTTCACCTTAAACGCTGCTTAGCGGTTTATGCGATTTTCCAGCATATTTTGCACATTTATTTAGCTGCTCACTTTGAACCATTTTTATCTGATTTTAGCAATCTTATGCACATCAGTCACCTATAACTTCACTGTATTTTATCTTTATTTATTCCACATTCAAATGTCTTTTTATATATTGTATTGATGATATGCACTACTGACAGCTTATCTCAGTTATTCACTTATTTATGGGAGCGCAACACCATATATTGATTTTTCACATACATACTTTTGGGCACCGTTTGACCTTTCGGTGTTGCTGCAAACCATCCACTCATATCACTTGTTCATTGCCATAGTAGCGCGGAAATACCAACATTTCCATCCGTGAACACAGATCAAACTTATGGTCATATGGTCATTGGTATTGAGAAAGTTTGGCTAAAAGAGTTTTGACTTTCCAGCCTGCTGTAACTCTAAATTCCAACAGTTTAAGTTTGACCAACTGTCAGGTCACCTGAGGCCAGGTGACAGATGCACGACGCTGGGGTTAGGAGCGCACATCTATGGTTGTGGTCCCTTTGGCTGACTTCTGCGGATGGAGCTCTGGGTGGTTCAGGAAAGCAGATCAACCTGAACACTGACACAGACCGAACAGGAAGCTGGAGAGTAAGATTCCTCAGGGCGCAGAATATAAGAGCCAGCAGGTTTTCACCAGAGCCTCTAGTGGTGAGGATGGCTTTGGCTGCAGCTGACTCCAGGTCATGGCCCCCGGGGTCTGCCAGCTTCAGCTCAAAGACTGGCTCTGGTGGACAGAGCAGAAGCAGCAGTACAGGGTTAAACACAGGATAGTCAGGAGAACAAGCCAAGGACGGGGCAACTAGTAGACAGGGATGGTCAGGAAGGCATGCCAAGATCACAATCTCTAGCAGACAGGAATGGTCAGGACACGCCAAGGTCGGTACACGGAAGTCAGAGATAAACATACAGCAGGATGCCCCACCAGAAGCCTAAACACAAACTTTGCTCAGTAAAGCTGGCTTGCAGTGCGCAAGGTTAAATAGTGTTTCCTGTTGAGAGGCTGGGGTGGAGCCATGCTGAGAGCTCATACCTAAACGCTCAGGTGTGAGGGCACGCTCTCTAAAGCTGAGACACAGACCTGAGAGGTAAGCAGACAGTCAGAGCATAAAACATTACTGCAGATTCACGACACCAACCTAAAACAGTTGTCAGAAACTCAATGTGGGTATGTCTTCTAGACTTAACCCTCAAATAAACTAAGTTGGAGCCAAAGTACCATATTTTCCGGCATTTAAGACGACCTTTTACACTTAAAAAAACTGGCCAAAAAGCAGGGGTTGTCTTATACGGTGGGGCAGCCCCTCGGATGTCTGCTTGGTGTTCAGTAATACTGTATGTAGCTTGGGCTACATACAGTATATACCACTGAGCCAATCCCAGTGAGCGATGTATTCAAATGAATACAGAGCCTGCTCGGATTGGAGTAACAACCTCTGCCAATCCGAGCAGGCTACATAGAGTAGCCTGCATGGATTGGTTTGAGAGTCAGAGAGACGCGGGCTGATGATGTTACAGCCTCTACCAATCCCAGCAGGCTTTGTATTCATTAATAGAATACATTGCTCGCCGTGATTGGCTCCAGCAAGCAGGAAGAAGGATATGGCGCCAGCTCCAGCAAGAAGGAAGAAATATGAAGCGTCGGAAGCCTAGGAAAGGGGGGGTCTTATACGTTAAGTACAGGCAAAAACAAATGCTGCTACGGCGGCGGAAGCGGCTATACTTTCATCTTACGAGACTCTTAACAATTTAAAATTTCGTAGAACATTCAGGGAGAAGGAGAGCACAAGTATACTAAAGGTTTCTATTGATATTTATAGACGATGCCTCCAATTGATTCCAGAGCAACCTATATGGTATAATCCTACTTTCTCTCACTTTCTAAATCTTCCTGACGCCTCCTTGTGGGCTGCAAAAGGTTTAAAATATATTCACCAACTATATGACCAAGGGAACTTTAAATCCTTCTCAATAGTAAGACAGGAACTCGGAGTTCCAGCGACATGGAACTTCAGATACTTACAATTAAAACATGCAACGATGGCCCAACTGGGTCTTAGAGATGTCTCTCTCCAAAACTCTACACTGGAGGGGGCATTAATACAACCTGAACACGCGGGCTTGATCTCTATGTACTACAAATTATTAGAACAACATGGCTCAAATCAACTACAGACGTTGAAAAACCATTGGCTCTCAGATATACCAGATATGTCGGGTGATGACTGGGAGGAACTTCTCGATACGTACTTTGTCACTACTATCTCTGCTAGAGATAAAATGATACAGCTACGTATCTTTCATAGAGTTTACTACACCCCTCTGCGGCTCTTTTGTATGAAGAAAATAAACAGCTCTACTTGCCATAAATGTAATAAACTTACAGGTGACTTGTTGCACATGCTTTGGGACTGTGAGAAGATACGACTCAGATACGACTAATTTTGACCTGCCTAACATTTGCAGCACAAAGTGGTGTATCTTGGCGGTCTTTGAGGATGTGGACATGAGCACTTACCAAAAGAAATTCTTATGTCTTTTACTATTATTTGCTATTCTATGCCAGGAAAACGGTGGTTATGCAATGGATACACTCCACACCAATTTCTTTAAATCTATGGAAGAAAATAATTAACCAGGTATTGCCAGTTTAAAAACTCGCATATGAGGCCAGAGGATGTGCAGGTAAATTCATGAAGATATGGGGAGGTGGACTGATCTTATGGAGGCATGTGAATACCCTGACGAGGAACAGAATTCTTGAGTAGATGCATTAAAATAAACGTGAAAAAAGGATATGGTGGGTCTCCTGTAGCGGAAAACTGGACCGAGCTCTATTGCTTGAAAGGACATCGGTGCGTTGTGTAACATGATGACTCGGGCTTCTAATACCTATTATTATTTAGTATGGAATGTGCAATAGTATAACCAGTTAAAATTGTTTAGCCTAGTGAAATCTAAAAAAAATGTTTTTTCTTCAGTACGAAATTGATGTCTTAGCACCACTTACCGAAGTATAGATGGAAAAATAGACGAGGATATATATATGTTATATGAGTAAATATTAGAATTTGTTAATGATCCGACATATGTATAAGGAATTGTTTATGTAATACGTTTGTACATGTATCCTTTATATGATGAAGACTAATAAAAACTGTTTAACCACTTGCCGACCGGCGCACGACGATATACGTCGACAGAATGGCACGTACAGGCAGGAGGGCGTATATATAAGTCCCTCCTTTAGCCTGTCCGTGCCATCGGGAGCGCGCCGGGAGCGGCGCGCTCCCGCGCCGGTCGGGACCCCCGTGAGTCCGAACGTGGTCCCCGCGGACTCGATCGCCGCGGGGACCCCCGCGATCGTCTCACGGGAAGGCTGAACGGGGAGATGCCGAGATAATGCCGATGCCGAGATAAACAGCATCTCCCCGTTCTGCCTAACAACTAGTGCTCCCTGTGATTGGAGCAGAGATCAGCATTCACTAGCTGACAGCCACGCCCCCCCCACAGTAAGAAACACACCCCTAGGCATACTTAACCCCTACACTGCCCCCTTGTGGTTAACCCCTTCACTGCCAGTGTCATTTATACAGGAATTAATGCATTTAAATAGCATTAATTGCTGTAAAAATGACAATGGTCCCAAAAATGTGTCAAAAATGTCTGATGTGTCCGCCATAATGTCGCAGTCACAAAAAAAATCGCAGATCTCCGCCATTACTAATAATGAATAAATATTTGTTTATAGCACAAAAAATAAAAACCGCAGGGGCGATCAAATACCACCAAAAGAAAGCTCTATTTGTGGGAAAAAAGGACGTCAATTTTGTTTGGGAGCCACGTTGCACGACCGCGCAATTGTCAGTTAAAGCGACGCAGTGCCGAATCGCAAAAAGGGGCCTGGTCCTTTGGCTGCAAATTGGTCCGGTCTGAAAGTGGTTAAAAAAAAGTACAGGCAAAAACGCTTAAAAAACTGTAAATTTAGGGGGTTGTCTTATACGCCCGGTCACCTTATACACCAGGAAATACGGTACATAATCCAGTCTAGTTTTACTGATTGGTGAAATTACAAGACTATACTTTAACTTTAGGGTTAAGAGGTATGCATGAGTCAGAGCAACATAGTTATTCTGTAAACAGACACAAGTGAAAAGTGAAGATATGATGATATGATTCTAGCTACCACACACTAAAAACGCTACTTAATTCAATTATATTATTCAAAGTCAACAAGATTCATGTAGCCGTACTTCCTGGAATTCATCTGCCCTTAGCTCAAGCATGCAAGCAGGAGAGTATGCTTAGCTGAGAAAACCCCTCCTGAAGACTCCTGGGATGTATGACATTATTTGCATAAGCCCGGAACCAGGAAGTAACTGAAGAAATGTAAGAAAAAATAAGTTTAAAACAAGTAAATATGATATACTTTCCTATACATTTACTAATGCTAGCAGCATAAGGATTAAAAATAGTCAATGCTGATGGAGTGAAGTTCCGCTTTAATTAAAACCCATTATAAAAAAGTGAGTCTCAAAATGGCTTAATGCTGAAGTATGGCCAAAAACATTTGCACCGTAAAGATAAGTTACCGTACCCCTATTGAAGTGAGCCCTATCTCTGGCTTCTGCAGCATTTGTTAAATCTCTTACTTTTATTCAACCTGTGCAAATTCATCATGGCAGATGGATTTCAAAAACTCCTTTGTTTGATACATAAAATATGACTGAGTTTTGGGCTCAAAAGGACCCTAATTCGTTTTTTTAAAGTACTGATTTAAAGTACTGAATATTAGTAGTAGATGTGTCTTATGAAGCATTTGGTCTCTTGATATGGGAGTTATGTTTCCTGAATTTGGAGACTATTAAGCAACCCATCTCCCTTACATTTAATAAATACAGGGAGGCAAAAATATATTTAAGAGCATTTTGGTTTCTGTAGTTTTCCATTGTTGCTGAGGTCAACTAGGAACATATCTTTTCCACATAAGGTTTTGATGGAGATATGTCTGGAAGAGTGGCAAGGGCAGGTACTTCCCTATATAAATTTGGCAGGAAATGGTTCCCTCTTTCCCTTCTAAGAAAGTTGGAAGACATGTCTATAATTTTATACTTTTAATTTATTTTTAGGATTAAGCAGGCATTCTAAAGTTACATTACCAGATTGCTATAGAGAGACCCTGTCATATGTGATAAATACTGGCCATCTACATTTTATTAAAATAAATGGCATGTTTTTAGTATTCACTCACTACATTGGCACATTTTTAGGAAACAACAGCCTGGATTACTGCAGTTACAGCATACATATCTTCCAAATATAATAAAATCTGATTTTCTTGAGTATATTTATTAATCATTTGTCCATGGTATGCAGAAAGATCCTTCTATACTGACAATGTGAAGTTATGAAATAAAGCTGTAAAGCTGTGTGGATATCACAAGGCTGTCACAGATCCTGTAGGACACTTTAGTTAGCGCAGTCTCAAAGAAGCTGCAAGAAAAATGTTTAAAACGCATACCTAGGAGAAGACACCACAATCTTGCTTTTACGTTGTTTACCACATTTTAAGCTGACTTACAGGGGGAATTGTTGAACAAAGTGGAATTTTGACTAAAGTGAAGAGTTTAAAACCAGTTGTGCTTTTGACTACTTGGGTTTTTTTGTGGTTACAAGTGTTTTTTCTTCTTCCTTGATAAGTTTGCTATCAGCTTTTAAAACACTTTATTCAAATTTTCTCTTTCTCCTTTTCTGACACTTTAAATAGCACTTTTTTTAAACTTCAGTCTGCTAATTAAGGGGAGTCAGTGCTGTGTCTTGGCCTAGGCAAAAAAGCAGCCCCCACATGAAACCCCCCTGACCCGTCCTCCTGATTCCCGGCTCCCGCGGCCGCTTCCTGCACAAATATAGCCCCCTAGCGAGGCGGACTGCTTACTGCTTGGCACTTGCTAATAATATTAGAAGTATATCTAAGGCGTACTTGGCCAGAGGGAGGGAGCGCCTGACAGGCCCCCCTCACAAAATGGCCTGTGACTGGTTAGACCGGGTGCATGTAATTAAGTGGCGGAGGTGGAGGCAGAGCCTAATGCTCCACCTATCCTCCTCTGCATGACATCCTTACAATGTATCTTCTCCCCAGCCTGGGGCGGAGTCTCACTGCGACTATAGGAGGAGGAGAGAGAGAGGAGGATGATGGGAACCTCTTCAGGTGGGGGCAAGGACAGCAGGTAGAGTTAATTACGATTACAATATTATAGTCATCATGTCCATATAGTCCACAACCTGGATTAAATGCATATTTTCAGATGATATTGCAATAAAGTGCTCCATGCATGCTACAAACTCATTAAACTGTCCACATTCAGTGAAAGGTCATGTACTGCAGTACATGAACTTTCACCGAATGAGGACTGTTTAATACATTTGCATTGGTTCCAGCATGCATGGAGCACTTTGCAGTACATGAACTTTCACTGAATGTGGGCTGTTTAATAAGTTTGCATTGGTTCCAGCATGCATGGAGCACTTTGCGGTACATGAACTTTCACTGAATGTGGACTGTTTAATTAGTTTGCATTGATTTCAGCACGTGCAAAGTGCTCCATGCTGAAATCATTGCAAACTCATTAAACAGTCCACATTCAGTGAAAATTCATGTACTGCAAAGTGCTCCATGCTATAATCAAAACATAATTAATATACACTAGTAAGAGCTGTGATATTTTGAAACTGAGTGTTACTGATGAGGTGGCACTTTTAAGCTGCACTGGCAGGCTGCGCTCATGAGCACTGGTAGGCTGCACTGATGGGCACTGGTAGGCTGCACTGATGGGCTGCACTGATGAGCACTGATGGGCTGCTTTTATGGTCACTGGTGGGCTGCACTGATGGGCTGCACTGATGAGCACTGGTAAGCTGCACTAATGATCACTGATAGGCTGCACTGATGGGCACTGATAAAGGCAGCGCTGATGAGGCTGCACTAATGGGACTGTACTGATGGGCACTGATAGACTGCACTGATGGGACTCTATTGATGGGCACTGATAAGGCTGCACTATTGGGCACTGATAAGGCATCACCGATAGGCTGCACTGGTGGCCCCTGATGAGGCCGCACTGGTGGCCACTGATAGGCTGCACTGGTGACCCCTGATGAGGCTGCACTGATGGGCACTAATAAGGCTGCACTGTTGGGCACAGATGAGGTGGCACTCTTAAGCTGCATTGATAAGGCTGCCCCGATAGGCTGCACTGGTGGCCCCTGATGAGGCCACACTGATGATCACTGATAGGCTGCACTGTTGGGCACAGATGAGGCAGCACTCTTAAGCTGCACTGATAATGCAGCACTGATGGGCACTGATAGGCTGCACTGGTGGCCCCTGATGAGGCTGCACTGATAGGCGGCACTGATATGCTTTATGTTGGTATTGTTAAAGTTGTTGTTAATATTTATTTTTGGAATTTAATTCTGCATAAAACATTTAACAGTGTCAGTTCATAAGATAATTTACAAGGGCGTGTTCAGAGGCAGGGCAGGGTAGGGTGATTGATGTAATAGTGCATGATTGTGTGTGCTAATGTACAGCAAGGAAGAGGTGGAGCTCTAAGAGAGCTCTAAGAGAAAAAGGTGGAGCCTAAAGAGAAAGGGTTGTGGTTTACAGATGATGGGGTGTGTCTTAAACAGAAAGGGGTGTGGTCTTGACAGGAAGGGGTTGGGTCGTATTTAAATTAGGGGGTGCATGAGTTTAGTCAGGCCTAGGTTAGCACAATCCCTAAATACACCACTGAGGGGAGTGGTTAATTGTTCACAAATGTATATAGCTTTCTGCATGGTTCACATTTCATCTTGCTCACGTGTAATTGTTAAGTGGACATTTGACTAAACTGGACAGTTAAAAACCAGGAGTTGAAAACAGGAGTTAAAACAAAAGTCTTTTAACTTGTAAGTAACATCTTAAATTTCCTGTAAGTAATAATATTGTACTTTTGATAACTAACTAGCAAGGTTGACGGTTGTGCTAAGTGAACAGTGTGCCACATGTATGTTACAGCTCCAGGATGAATACTGCTGTGACAGAAAAGGAAGGCCAGTCATGTGTTTGAGCAACAAAACTAATTTGGCAAGTTGGGTGAAGATGTGGAGATGGCAAAGTCAGAGGTGGCTGCTACCCCTGACAGCTGGGAGAGCAGCCCATCTAGTAGGGGTAGTGATGGTAGTGCAGGAAGGCCTAGACAGTTGGTGGTCATAGAAAATGTTATAATCAGAAGGACTGAATAGAAGAATAATTTGTCGCTAGGATCTCCTCAACCAAATGATTTGCTGCCTTGCTGGAGCCAGGGTTTGGCATGTGGTGGACTGGGTTGATAAATTACTGGAGAGGCTGGGCATGACCCAGATGTCTTGGTCCATGTTGGAACCAATGCAGAATAGGGAAGGACCTCCAAGATTATATTCTCTGGAATGTTGCCTGTGTCATGTGCAACACAGGAAAGGCAGGGGAGCTTAGAGAATTGCCACGCATGCTCAGATCAAATTACGAGACCAAAGCTATTGGCTACTAGCCTCTGAGTAGTTCCGTCGTACACAACGAACGTCACCATGTTCAGAATGATCGGATTTTCCGACAACTTTGTCCGACCGTGTGTCTGCAACACCAGTGTCGGACAAAAAATCCGATCTGACTTTTTCCCCCGTACACATGGTCGGAAATTCCGACGGACAATGTGCCACGCATGCTCAGATCAAATTACGAGACCAAAGCTATTGGCTACTAGCCTCGATGTAGTTCCGTCGTACACAACGAACGTCACCATGTTCAGAATGATCGGATTTTCCGACAACTTTGTCCGACCGTGTGTATGCAACACCAGTGTCGGACAAAATCCATCTGAAAAAATCCGACAGATTTTGTGGTCGGAATTTCCGACCGTGTGTACGGGGGCTGAGACTGTCAGAAACCATGAATCAGACTGAGACAGAAGTACAGTTAAATCACACTTGTTTAATAATAATTAAAAAAAGGTAAACAGAGTAAATGTAGTCAAAACATAGCCAGAGTTCAGGAACCGGAACGAATAGTCAGAGAAGCCAAAACATCAGGGAGCAAGAGATGAGCGTAGTAGAACAGCGAGCAGGATCTGGAGCCAGAAGGAATGTCAGCCAAGCAAGTCTTAAACAGGAACACAGGAGAGCCTCTCTAGAGATGTGACCGAGGCAAAGGCAGAGATCATCTGGACTGGACAGCTTAAGTAGGCAGGACTGACCAGCAGGATATCATCAACAGGTGAGTCACTGTATAGAGATAGGAGCTGGCAATTAGCCGACAGCTGAGCGGCCAGCTTTGAGAAGGAAGAGCTGAGTCCAGCCCTGACAGAGACTCAGCACTAAAACCTACTGGCTGCAAAATGATATATACAGCATATGAATCATGCTGGCTGTATTGGATACGTCTAGGTGATAAATGTGTGAGGAGGTCATCCCCTCAAAATACTAAAGGAGGGGATGGGCTGGGGAGAGACTCCCCTCCACATGTTTGCGAGTTGTGACCTTGCTCAGCCTCTCCTCCTCCTCTTCTTGCCACCCCACCAGCACCAGCACCACCAAGCAAGTCTTAAACAGGAATCTGATGCACAGACTTACAGGACCAGATTGCGCTCCCTTAATTATTTTGAGATAGGTAGTTAGTCTCTCTAGAGATGTCCAAGGCTTTGACCGATGGCTGCGTTCCTCTTTGGTCTGTTGCTGGCTAGATTAAAGGGGTTTTTTTTTGATTTGCATTGACTATTGGTGTTTTAGATCTTTGAGTCTGGTACATCTTCACCCTAATCCTAGACAAGGGGCACAACAACCAACAAACTCCTAGTAATTGTAAGCAAGCTTAATGTGGTTTTGCTAAGTTGAGACATAACAAACCCCTCCAACTAAAAAAAAAAAATCTCCTTCAAAGTATGCACTCTGGGACTTAAAAAAATAAACTATAATAGTCCTGGGGAGAATATCAGAGGATCATAAATACATTTGAAGTCTGTCTGTAACTGCTAATGCTGGTGAGGTTGTTTCCATAATAGTCCTGGGGAAATATCAGAGGTCATAAATACATTTGAAGTCTGTCTGTAACTGCTAATGCTGGTGAGGTTGTTTCCAAGAAAGGCTGGGAACCCAATGGCCGTGAAAACAAAATGCAGGAAAAGGGGGGGAGAGAGAAGCGCTAAGCCACCTATAGTGCAGTAACATTATATTAACAGGTTTAAATGTAAAAAGCAATGTATGCACTCACATAGTGTCTAGTTAAAAAGGCTTGTCAAGTTTACAGTGTCAGAGTGAGGGAGCCTAGATGTCAGCAGCAAACGCTGTGTCAGCCATGGCCGCGAGGCATGGACTCGGGGAGACGTCGGCAGGATCTTTCGGAGACAGGAGGATTCCAAAGCTGTCAAAACTTGATTCAGCCTAACGTGGTGCTGGCCAATAGGAATGCATTTCAGGGGGGAAGGCCATGCCTCCTTCATCCACCTGGAGCTTAGAGAATTAGATGCATGGCTAAAGACCTGGTGTAGAATTTGGGTTTCTAGAGCACTGGGCTGACATTTCATTGGGGTTCAACTTATATGCTAAAGATGGGCACCTAACCTAACCTGAGGAGTATTTAAACTAGGATTGAGGGGACAGGGTGAACTAGAATATAAGAGGGCAGACAGGTCAGATTATGCTCTGCTGGACCTGCTAATCTCAAACCATGTGGAGCTTACTACTTATATTCATATTAAGGAACATCTGGATAGCATATTAGATGTAAACAACAAGCACATACTGGAAAGGTAAAAACTGTTTAAAAAGAGCAAATTTTCCAAGGCTTAAGGCTACTCTACAAGACTTAGACTGGGAGAGAATGTTGTCATTGAAGAACACAGAACAGAAATGAGAATGTTTCAAATCGATTGTAAACACACTGCAAAATATATTCCCATGGGCAATAAGTTTAAAAAAGCTAAAATTAAAACCTATGTGGCTCACGTTCAAAGTTAAATAGCTATAAATAATAAGAAAAGGACGTTTAAAAAAATATAAAAATGAAGGATAATATAAAAGTTACAAAGAATATAACAGAATATGTAAAAGGGAAATCAAGGCTGCAAAAATCAAACTAATCAAACTAAGGGCAGATTGCAAAAGACAACAGGCCAAGAGGCCAAGAACCAAAAATTCTTCAAAATACATTAACAGTAAAAAGATCAGATCTGAGCATGTAGGCTATTTACAGGATCAGGAGTTGGTGACTGAGGACAAAGAGAGGGCAAATGTATTAAATAGCTTCTTCAGCTCTGTGTATACAGTACGTATAAAAGAAAATGTGAGAGCTCAAGTCCTTAATGGGGATAGTATTGATATAGCCCCAAATGATCCACAATGGCTCAAAATTTACATGGTACAGGAATTTTAGACATAATAAAGGTGAATAAAGCACCTGGACCCAAGGATCCTCAAAGAGTTGTGCTCTGTTATATCTAAGCCACAAAGTCTTTACAGAGTAACTAAAGACCGGCCTGTTAGTTTAACTTCTATAGTCCGGAATATAATTGAGAGTTTAATAAAAGACCACATAGAAGAGTTTTTGCTAGAAAATAATATTTTAACCACTTTCAGACCGGACCAATTTGCAGCCAAAGGACCAGGCCCCTTTTTTGCGATTCGGCACTGCGTCGCTTTAACTGACAATTCCGCGGTCGTGCGACGTGGCTCCCAAACAAAATTGACGTCCTTTTTTTCCCACAAATAGAGCTTTCTTTTGGTGGTATTTGATCGCCCCTGCGGTTTTTATTTTTTTTGCGCTATAAACAAAAATAGAGTGACAATTTTGAAAAAAATGCATTATTTTTTATTTTTTGCTATAATAAATATCCCCCAAAAATATATAAAAAAACATTTTTTTTCCTCAGTTTAGGCCGATACGTATTCTTCTACATATTTTTGGTAAAAAAAATCGCAATAAGCGATTATTGAACGGTTTGCGCAGAAGTTATAGCGTTTACAAGATAGGGGATAGTTTTATAGCATTTTTATTAATAATTTTTTTTTTTTTATTATTAATGGCGGAGATCTGCGATTTTTTTTGTGACTGCGACATTATGGCGGACACATCGGACATTTTTGACACATTTTTGGGACCATTGTCATTTTTACAGCAATTAATGCATTTAAATGCATTGATTTCTGTATAAATGACACTGGCAGTTTAGGAGTTAACCACAAGGTGGCAGTGTAGGGGTTAAGTAGGCCTAGGGGTGTTTTTTTTACTGTGGGGGGCGTGGCTGTCAGCTAGTGAATGCTGATCTCTGCTCCAATCACAGGGAGCAGAGATCGGCGTCACTAGTTGCTAGGCAGAACGGGGAGATGCTGTTTATCTCGGCATCTCCCCGTTCAGCCGCTCCGTGAGACGATCGCGGGAGTCCCCGCGGCGATCGAGTCCGCGGGGACCGCGGCCGGACTCACGGGGGTCCCGACCGGCGCGGGAGCGCGCCGCTCCCGGCGCGCTCCCGATGGCACGGACAGGCTAAAGGAGGGACGTATATATATATACGCCCTCCTGCCTGTACGTGCCATTCTGTCGACGTATATCGTCGTGCGCCGGTCGGCAAGTGGTTAAGCAATAGTCAGCAGTGGCTGTAGATATAGGTTACTTGAATTTTGCCAAAACATTTGACACAGTTCCCCACATGGCTAATGTATAAGCTAAAGTGTGCAAGCTTAGGAAATTCAGTTTGTAAATGGATAGAAAACTGTCTGGTAAAGTAGTGATTAAGGATTCATAATCTGAATGGTCTAAGGTTATTTCCCCATAGGAGGATGGTTCAGTATTGGGACCCTTACTTTTTAACATACACTATATTGCCAAATGTATTGGTATCCTGCCTTTACACGCACATGAACTTTAATGGCATCCCAGTCTTAGTCCGTAGGGTTCAATATTGAGTTGGCCCACCCTTTGCAGCTTTACCAGCTTTCACTCTTCTGGGAAGGCTGTCCGCAAGGTTTAAGAGTGTGTCTATGGGAATGTTTAATCATTCTTCCAGCGCATTAGTGAGGTCAGGCACTAATGTTGCACAAGAAGGCCTTTCTCTCAGTCTCCGCTCTAATTCATCCCAAAGGTGTTCTGTCAGGTCAGTCAAGTTCCTCCACCCCAAACTCGCTCATCCATGTCTTCATGGACCTTACTTTGTGCACTGCTGTGCAGTCATGTTGGAACAGGAAGGGGCCACCCCCAAACTGTTCCCACAAAGTTGGGAGCATAAATTGTCCAAAATGTCTTGGTATGCTGATGTCTTAAGAGTTCCCTTCACTGGAACTAAGGGACCAAGCCCAACCCCACACCATAATCCCCCCCCCCCCCCCCCCCACCACAAGACTTTACAATTTGGCACAATGCAGTCAGGCAAGTACCGTTCTCCTGGCAACTGCCAAACCCAAACACATCCATGGGATTGCCGGACAGAGAAGAGTGATTCAGCACTCCAGAGAACACGTCTCCACTGATCTAGAGTCCAGTAGCGATGTACTTTACACCACTGCACACCTTTGCATTGCACTTGGATTGCACTTGGTGATGTAAGGCTTCGATGCAGCTGCCTGGCCATGGAAACCCATTGCATGAAGCTCTCTACACACTGTTGTTGTGCTAATCTGAAGGCCACACAAAGTTTGGAGGTCTGTAGCTACCGACTCTGCAGACAGTCTGCAACTTCTGCACACTGTGCGCTTTAGCATGTGCTGACCCTCTATCATTTTACATGGCCTACGTGGCTGTTGTTCCCAGTTGCTTCCGCTTTGTTATAATTCCACTAACAGTTGACCGTGGAATATTTAGGCTCCATTCACACCTTAGCGTATCGATTTACTGGTGTTTTTTAAACTTTTTACAAGCTTTTTTAAAGCATTTTAGAAGTGTATTAAAAGCATTTTACAGCTTCAGTCGTTTTATGTTTAGCCAGTAGAATACACTATGGGGAGGAGAGGGAGAGGAAATTCTTTTTTTTTTTTTTATATTCTAAGGGGCGGGTCTAGTATTACTGTAAGCAAGGGCACGTTCCCCCCTGCACGTTTATTTCCCCTCTGTACCCCCCCTGCACGTCTATTTCCCCTCTGAACCCCCCTGCACGTCTGTTCTCCCCCACACATATATCTGTTCCCCCTCTGTACCCCACTACACATCTGCCCCCCCCACACACATATATCTGTTTCCCCTCTGTACCCCACTGCACGTCTGTCACCCCCCCCCCCCCCCACACACATATATCTGTTTCCCCTCTGTACATCTGTCCCCCCCAAACTCACGGATCGGATCGTTCCTCGGATCAGAGTCACGGATCGGATAATTTTTCGGATCAGCAAATACTAATTGAATTTGCAAAAACCTGTGGAAATTCCACCACCATATAGTCCCCACTGTAATATCCACAATCTCCCCCCACTGTAATATACATCTCCCCCACTGTAATATCCACAATCTCCCCCACTGTAATATACATCTCCTCCACTGTAATATACATCTCCCCCACTGTAATATCCACGTCATCTCCCCCACTGTAATATTGGCTGAGTATGGCTGTGTATGGCTAAGCATGGCTGGGTACGGCTGGGTATTGCTGAGTATAGCTGGGTATTAACGAGTATTGCAGAGTATGGCAGAGTATGGCTGGGTATTACCGAGTATTGCAGAGTATGGCAGAGTATGGCTGGGTATTACAGAGTATTGCAGAGTATGGCAGTGTAGGCTGGGTATTACCGAGTATGGCAGAGTATGGCAGAGTATGGCAGAGTATGGCTGGGTATGGCAGAGTATGGCAGAGTATTGGCTGGGTATGGCAGAGTATTGTCAGGGTATTGCAGAGTATTGTCAGGGTATTGCAGAGTATTGTCAGGGTATGGAGGGATGGCTGTGACTGCAATTGTCACAGAGCAGCGCAGTGGGCACTACAGATCCAGCCCACAGCGCTGCTGCCATCCGATCTCTCCCCTCCACTGTACAGATCTGTAAACAGAGGGGAGAGAGGAACCGGCTTCATCATGACGCCAGTTTGTTTACAATTGATCGCTCCGTCATTTGACGGAGCAATCACATTGTAAACGGCCAACGGGTGCACCAAGATGGCCGCCGCTCCGGAGCTAGGCCGAAGCCGCGCCGTTTCCTAAGGCTGAGGCCGCAGAGCGATCTGCGGATCGCGGCGGGTGACAATCCGTTGCGCCCCTAGTGACGGTAGATGTAATTGCGGTAACGCTGCCCAAGTAATGGGAACGGCATTACCATGAGGGGAAGAGTAATCAGTTAGATCACTCGTTACCCTCTAAAGAAACGGCGTTAAGTAACGCCATTTACTTTAACTCAGTTAGATACATCACTGTTCATTAAACACTGAGCTAGATTAAAAAGGGAAAAAGAACATACAATAACTCAACTACTGGGAGAAATCGCAACATTCGAAAATATACATAAACAAAATCTCAACCCAGTAGATAGAATATTACTAAATGATAAACGTACTGAATTACAAACTCTATATGATGAACAATCCTTGCGGTTAAGGGATAAAAATAGAGTCTGCTTTTATCAACATGGGAATAAGCCTGGTAAGATAGTAGCTAGAATGCTAAAACAACAACAAGCTTGATCGTCTATAGTTAAAATCTCAACGCCATCTGGGGAAATGACATACGACCCTATGGAAATCTCTAAAACATTCCATACATATTATTCCAAGTTATATAATATAAAGATGCAACAAGGAAGTAAAGAAAGGGGAAAAATGTACAGGAAATACATCAATATATCAAAAAAACAGCGTTACCTACTATTCCTAAAGAAACAGCGGAGGAACTAGAAAAAGACATCTTAGAGGAAGAAATACAGCAAGCTATATCTGAACTGGTCATGGGCAAAAGCCCAGGATGGGATGGATATATCCCAAGATTCTATAAGGTATTTCAGGAGATACTTACACCTATCCTTAGTAAGACATTTAACTCCATATCTGCCTCGCAAGTTTTTGCACAACAAAGTATGGAAGCTCATATCTCACTTATTCCTAAGCCAGAAAAGGACCACACGCTATGCGGTAACTATCAACCAATTACTGCATAGCGTAATTGGTCGACATACGTCTATATTCTAAAATTATCGCAAATAGATTGACACCCATTTTACCTAAGCATATCAATTTAGATCAAGCAGGGTTTACAATGCAGAGAGAAGCAAGGGACAACATAATAAAAACATGCACACTGGTAGAGTATGCCCAGAAAACCTCCATCCCAGCATGTATCTTGTCGATCGATGCTGAGAAAGCACTTGATAGGGTGGGATGGCGATTTCTGGAAGAAACATTTATTTAACTAGTGATGGGACCTAAGATGCTACAAAAGATCATGGCCTTGTATTCCAATCCCAAAGCGAAAATATGAACAAATGGTATGCTCTTCGAGTGTGTAGAAATATCAAATGGCACCCGACAAGGATGCCCCTTGCCCCCATTGTTATATGTATTAGTGATGAAACATTTTGCTACAGCAATACGGAATAATGGGGATATTAATGGGATAAAGGTTAAAGGAAAAGAATATAAAATGGCAGTATATGCGGATGATTTATTATTATATATCACTAATCCAATAGTAACATTGCCAAACCTTATAAGGAATTTAAATACAAACAGTGGGTAACCCTAGAGGAAGATATTATAGGCTTACAACTTACAACTTAACAACTTAAAGCCCTCCTATGGATTAAACCTCAGTTTCGACCTGAGAAAAAGGAATTAATGATCTTTGTGCTCTACTTTAAGAATATGGGATATTGGAAAAGGGAAGACTATCCACACTGATTGGGCCAATAACTCCTTTGTTCTCTAATCCTGAAATTCCACCAGCATTATTGGCTACAAATTTTATTAAATGGAATAGAATGGAGAACACAAGGATAGTTCAGATCCTAGTGGATGGCAAACTTCCGCAATTACACTACATGGGGCCCGAATATGCACACAAATGGATGCAGTATCATCAATTAAATACATATGTTGAATCTAAGATACAACCGACCTTGATTGACAGACCACTAACACGTTTTGAACAACTGTTATTAGATGAACAAAGACCAACACATAAGTTGTCCATTATATATAAAATGTTGCCTAATGAACTACCGTAATATGCACGAGAAAATGGGAAAACTAATTTGAGAGTCCGATTTCATTAGAAGAATGGGATAAGGCATTCTCGCTAATACATAAATTATCATTGGCAGTTAAACATCTATAAAGAAACTATTACATTATGATGAGGTGGTACTGGAGCCCAGTAGACTTAAATAAAATAAGTAAAGAGTTATGTTGGAGATGCTGAAAGGATAGAGGAACAATGACACATATCTGGTATGACTGTCATATGGTGAGGGATTTTTTATATAAGATATCTGAGATATACCAGGTGGTATCTGGAACAGAGATACAATTAAATGTAAAAAGTTTGATACTATCTATAATACCAGGGTCAATGAAAACTATTAGGACAGATATTCTTCACCATATGATAACAGCCGGACAATAATAGCTTGAAATTGGCGAAAAAAGCAAAGATTCCTACAATAATGGAATGGGTTTGTGAAATTAACGAAATACAATATATGGAGGAACAGATAAGGAGGGAGGAGAATGTAGAAAATCAAGTGCCAATAATATGGCAACAATGTGAAGAATGTCAGCTGTCTGCAAACTTTATACAATATTTATGAAGGGGTACGTGCCAACCTGGGGAGATGTGTAAGAGAGAAAATGTTTCCTTTTTCTTTTTTTTTTTTTGGAGTCGGAATGTGATGGTCGAAATGACACATCATTTTATCATGTGATATTGGTATAAATGTCATGGAATGAATGGAAAGAGATAATATAATACAATTCTATGTAAATGATTAAGGAATGATGGAACCATATAGAGAGGGATGATAGAAAATACTGCTTCCTATAATTGGCATAAGAAACTATTTAAATTTACAAAATGTATGTATATGTATTTGTATGAAATGATTATAAAATTAATAAAAAGAGATTTAAGAAAATTTGGATGTTAGTGCAAATAAAAAAAGTATCAATGACAGTACTTGTTTGTTCTTGCTGCAAGTGCACTAATAGGGATACAATCACTAGATTCATAGACTAGAAATAATTGAAATTGAAGTGGGAATGAATAGAATGTATTTAAATTTTGTCCCTAAATACCCTTTAAGTTTATTTTCTGCTTTCTGCATATACTTTATTTAAATGACGGTGTTGCTTTATTTCTTTATTATTTTCCAGGATAACAGTGTGATCCTTTGTGGCCAGCACATTGCTTTTTTGAAGGCCACTGGTTAAGATCTGTCTTTCTGCTACCAGCAATCAGATGACTGTATGAAAACAATGTATACAGAACACAACAATCACAGCTGTGCACAGTTTCTTCATTGGAGCATGTACAGTATACCACCAACTTTGGGTTTGCCAACAGCTATGTGGCCTGAGGGCCTATCTAACGGTACATAAATTGGATACACCTTCACACAACACAGTTGTTATTAAATCTAAAGGACATTATGGTCAATTTACTAAACACGGAGAGCACAACATTTGGTGCATCTGTGCATGGTAGATTTCTATGCAGATTTTGCACTCCGGTTTTAGTAAATCAATCCCATTGTTTGTTCAGACTCTAACATGTGTGGCCATGGCCAATTATAGGGACTAAAACTGGGGTAACCAAACATTAAACAGTACATAAAATGGCTGCTGTGAACCAGAACTCTTTAAATACATGAAGTCAGCTCCCAAACTATATAGCTTAAAACATGGACGAATAAGCACAATTAAAGGCTTTATTGATGTTTGATATTAATATTACCGTATATCTGTTTATATCTTTTTTTTTTATATTATATCTATTATATCTTTTTTAACTGATTTTATAAGCAGCCATTGCATTTTTACAGTAACAAATCAGAAATGATGACTGTTTTAAATAATAAATAGATAATAAAATGATATAATTGTCAGAAAGCCAAAACCAGTATTTTTGGAGTCCACTTTATGGCTCCCAATGCCTTTAGCCTCTGCATCATGTAAAAACCTTCCAATTCAAATAACACTATTTTAAATCAATATTTCAAGAGTTCACTAGTTAAAAATACACCGGAAACTTGGAAACGATTCAATAAAGTACAATTGCTCTTGTATGTGTTTCAAAGGGCTTAGTGTCCTGCCATGAAGATAAGCAGAGGGAAATGCCAAAAATGTCTTATTTCAGTGGATGTCAATTTGGAAAGTAGAAAGGGTTTGTAGCAAAAAGCATATTTTATCATTGGGTAAAAGAACCACTACTGTATAACTGAACAAAATAAAGTTACATTTTATGTACTGTTTGTAAAAGAGCAACTCATGATAATCATATATATATATATATATATATATATATATATATATATATAGCTATATATATATATATATATATATACATACACACACTGTATATGTAAAAGTTTCTACTTCTGCACAAACATAATTATGGTCAAATAGTTTTGCTTAGAAAACTATTGCTCTACGTTAGCTGCCTTGGCAGTAAAATTAACACAACTAAATGACAGTTAGCTCTTTTCTTCTATCTGGTTGCAAAAAGTCAGTTGTGTATTTGAAACATACCCCACTGTACAATGTTAAATATTAAATATTTTCTTATGTTTTATTTTCTATTAGTGTAGTGGTAGTTAGTGGTTATTTTTGGGCTTACCGTTACCTTCTTGACCTCGTGTGCGTCTAGGGGTTTCCCGAGGTAGATGGCCCAAAGAACTGTAGAGACCTGACACTGGATCCACTTTAGGGATTTTTATTTGCAAAAAACGTCAGATGAAACACAGTCTCGCAACAGGGAATAGAGGGTATGGGTAGGAAGTTCAGGTACTCTTGGAACTGCTGACATTAAATGTCTCTCACTATGAAATCCAGGGAATAGCCATTTGCAACTGGATACTACAGCTATCGGATAAATCCCCTTTTGGC
This sequence comes from Lithobates sylvaticus, assembly GCA_028564925.1. Taxonomy (NCBI): domain Eukaryota; kingdom Metazoa; phylum Chordata; class Amphibia; order Anura; family Ranidae; genus Lithobates; species Lithobates sylvaticus. The sequence continues at coordinate 95,501,055 of CM053036.1, forward strand.
GAATTTAGCAACTGACAGATGATTCAGATGAAGCAAAGTCTCTGCCACAGACTTGGTTGTAGAACTTAAGAATGAAAAGTCTCTGCCACAGACTTGGTTGTAACTGAAGGATGACGAACTTAGGGAACCCTCACATGGTACCAGTATCTTGCAGCTGGTCCGGCGATACTGTATGAGTGTGGATTCACCTGGGGTCCTTCCAGCTTAGCTTCCAGGCTCTTGCGGAGCAGCCAGCCTTGTGCGTGGCCCTCTTCTGAAGAGTCCTCCCCTGGTTGCCTTCTCAGTTGCTGGGCCTCTCCAAAACCGAGATGGCACCGGACCACCTTGGAACCCTCCTTCCAGTTACTGTGCCTCGGGCTTGCCAGCCCGAGACTCAGAAATAGATGGATCCACACCCCAGGCCATGAGGGCCACTGGAGTCTGGTCAGCAAGACCAGGACCAAGCAGTCAGAAAGATCTTCTGGACCGGAACCTAGAATCACGTGACCTCAGTACCTTAAGTACCCTCTCCCAGAATTCACAGCGAGACAACACACTCACTGATTGGCTCTGAGAAAGATTGGCACCCAATGCGTCCAACCGGACTGCGTTCCCATGCTTTCCAGAGGTGACACGACACCTATGGCCAAGCAGAACATAATACAGCCCAGCCAAACTCGTACTGAGACCATAATTTAGTACAATTAACCCTAAAACCCAACTATGGTTTTAGAAACATTAAATTTACAACATTTTCTTCAGGAGCCCAGCGTTACACACTTCCCCTGGTGATTTAGACCAGTGTTTCTCAACTCCAGTCCTCAAGGCGCCCCAACAGGTCATGTTTTCAGGATTTCCCTCAGATGACACAGCTGTGGTAATTACTAAGGCAGTGGAACTGATCAAATCACCTGTGCAAAATAATGGAAAGCCTGAAAACATGACCTGTTAGGGCACCTTGAGGACTGGAGTTGAGAAACACAGATTTAGACAATGTCCTCATCGTCTGGCTAAAAAAAAAACTTCTAAGACTACAAAAATTTGAGTACCTGAACTTTTTTGGGTTTGGAACAGGATGGGGAAGGAAATATAAAACACATTTAACGTTGTCATATAAAAGCAGTTTACATAAGCAGACTATACATACACCACCCAATTCCTGCCTATCTACACCACCCACTCTCCGGCGGCTTGATAGATGATAGATGAAGGCAGGATCCCATCCCATTCTCAATGGTATCCTCTCCTCTAAACTTAAAACTTTCTCTCTTTTTTTTTCTTTTCTAGCAGTAAAACCAAGGTCAGAGTTACTGAAATGCAAGTCCTCTTCTGAAAGAAAGTACTTATACCCAGTGAGTAGTTTTGACACGTAGCTCTCTGGCAGCTAACCCTATCTATCTACCCCACAGTCCTTGTACTTTCAAGAAAGGCAAAAAAGAAACTCTTCTGGAATCCGAAGACACTGAAAAACACATAGTCCTGGTAATCTTTTACCAATAAAACCTTGGATCCTGAAAAATCAAGTCTTTTCCTTTTTGTCTTTATCTGGCCTGCAAATGACAACTTTGTCTGCATAGATATGCCAACCATAACTCCAGTGCTGTAGACAACCCACAAAGCGTTCATACATTTCTGGACAGAAATCTTTTTTACAAAGTGGTTTTGGAACCTTAAGTTAGTTCCAGACGTCCTCTGCATACCACTCCTCACGGTGTTCTTCAATCACATCCATTATTTCCCTGGGCACATATGAAAAATCTAGTCCGTATTCTGTTGCCACCCATTTATTTAAGAGCCGCTGAGACCTTGCAAGTCTGGGCAGGGCTCGGGCAGTTCCATCCCCGGGTTGTATGCATGAATGTGGGGACTTATGCACCAGAGCAAAAGCGTCTCTCTTAAGTATTGGCAAGTTTACAGGTTTCGGCAATGTCACATTAACGGTGGTCGGGGTTTCCGCCGGTGTAAGGGCTAGCCAGCCCGAAATGTCTGTACAGGTCGCAGCCACATCATCCCCACAGGCCCATAGCAATTCTTGGGACTTTGTCTCAAATAAATCATCAATATCCCCAGCATCAGAAGAAGAGTCTAAATCTGAGTCCTGTACCTCTTCTGCTGGCAAGTAACTCTTTAAAGTCCCGCTCCCCTCCATTGCCCCAGATCTCTCACCGGTAAACTTTGTTGGCTTCTCCAGGGCAATCGCCTTCTTCCGATGACATCCAGCCCGACTTGGAGCTGGTCCTCTACCGTGGCCATGGGAGGTCTCTCCACTTTCTCCAGAGCAGGCATAGCAGTAGTGGTGGTGATGGACAAAGCTGTATCCATAACCTCAGGGGCAGCCTCTCTAGCAAGGGAATAAGCAATATCTTTTTCCAGGGCACCGGCAACAGTAGATGATGCGGAAGCTGTAGACCTCACCATCGGAGTGGCTACGCCTGTGGCCCAGTCCGTGGCCCAGTCCGTGGCCCAGTCCATGTGGTAGGCCCGATAGGCTGTTCCACATTGAACAAATAGTCTCCACATATTCGGCAGCGAACAAATGGCCGGGGACTTGTGACCAGTCCCTCACATCCTTCGCAAAGCATGCAGAGGGCAGCAGGCGGATCCCCGTGTCAGTCAGCGCGGTACCAGGCAGCCTCACACTTGTAGGACCTCCTACTGATGGCATCCTGGGTACCGGAACAGACGATGTCCCTGACACTCGGAACATTCTTTCTTTTCCGATTAAAACTTTTTCTTCGCTTAGTAAAACACGACTGGCTTCGCTCTCCTCTACAACACACTCACACGGTACCTCGTGCAGGGAAGCGAAACAGGCAAGTCTCCTCCCACTGGTTCCTCTGGCTGCGCAAATCGCAGGCTTTTTCAGGTTCCTCCCACACTTACGCACCAACAGTGAATGTCTATCGCCTTTCACAAAATGACCATTTTCCCACTCTTGAAGCATCCTATAGACACCTGACCTTCACCCCCCACCCCCACCTAATCTTCAATACAAAACACCCCCTCTACCCACCTACCCTACCTTCATTCTATCCCCCCCCTTTTTATTTCCTTTATCCCCCCCTTTATTTCTTTGCCCACTCTGTCCTCTCTGCCTTCCCTCCCTCAGCATGCTACAACAAAAACTTTAACACCCCACACTCGTCATGACTTCACCTAAAATGAAAACCAACAAACTTTCCCTGAAATTAATCTCTCTGAATGCCAAAGGCCTAAATATACCAGAAAAACGTTCACAAATCTTATCCAGCATGTGTAGCATGAAAGCAGACGTTTTTCTTCAAGAAAATCATTTTCGCTCCAAAACCGTCTCTAAACTTACAAATAACTTATTCCACCACAGCTATCAGGCTACATCCCCAATTTCTAAATCTAAAGGAGTTTCCATACTCCTATCCAAAATGTACCCCTACGAATTTCAGACACCCTCATAGACGACCAGGGTCCTCTTTCTTAAAGGCACTCTAAGAAACAAATCGATCACGCTGGCAAACATATAGTCCCAACTCAGCTCAAGTGCCATTCTTCCGTACCATCGCATGACTACTATCCACTTTCCAAGAAGGGATCTTAATTCTAGGGGGAGACTTCAAAGTCCCTATAGAGCCCCTTCTCGACACTTCATCAGGCACGTCCCATCTACAATACCGAGTAATTAGACAAATTAGGATATGCCTTCAGGATCTTTTACTTCATGACACCTGGCGTACGCTCCACCCAAAAGACAAAAGATTTCACCTTCTTCTCTATCCCACGGGTACTCTCGTCTCAACTACCTATTTCTTACACAACAAGATCTCTCTTACCTGAAGGTGGCTACCATAGAACCAATGACCCTATCTGACCACCATCGTATCTCAGTCACACTTACTTTTCCCAACAAGATTACCCACACTCAAATCTGGAGATTAGATTCAAACATTCTGACAGACAAAAATCAGAGAAGCAGAGATTCGTAAATGCCTTGTTGATTACTTCAACGAGAACAACACCCCCGATAACTCCAAACTGACCCAATGGGAGGCACACAAATGTGTAGTAAGAGGAAAGCTCACCTCCCTAGCAGCAGCAATTAAAAAAGAAAAGAAAGCCAGACTTACAGAATTATTCACTGAGCTCAGAACACTTGAAACGATACATTAACGTAACTCAAAAGTCCTACATGGAACTTACCCGTGTGCTCTTACAGGAAGAATTGGGACGCAATCTTAGGAAAAAATACACTCTCTCACAGAAGCGAAAAATTGTGACATTGCTCAATAATTTAAAAGATACTATTCCACCTTATATGACCTTAACGCATCTAACCCCACCACCTCTCCCCCATCGGAAAAAGGCATAATAAGATTAAATAATTTCGAGACAGATTTGCCCCTAGAGCAATACAAACAGAGGCCACCAAAGAGCTGCAAACTCCAATCACTCTAAAAGAATGGGAACAGCCAAAAAAACAATTAAAATCAGACAAAAGCCCTGGCCCAGATGGCCTACCTGCAGTATACTACAAGACTTTCTCGATAAAAAACGAAATTCCCCCTTCTTAAACTCCCTTTCTTCTGCAAATCCTCTCACACATGGGATGCTTGAAGCCCACATAACGGTCATCCCCAAAGAAGAGAAAGATCCCACTCATACTGGGAATTATAGGCCAATATCACTACTTAACATGGACATCAAGTTATTCTCTGACATACTAGCAAACAGGCTCCTCCCACTTATCCCCTCAATTATCTCCCGAGACCAAGTAGACTTCATCCCAGGTCATGAAGCCAGGGACAACACCACCAAGGCAATCAACTTACACCACATGATAACACAAACAAACCAAAAAGGCTTTTTCCTATCCCTAGATGCGGAGAAGGCATTTGACAGAGTGTCATGGGACTACATGAGAGCAGTCCTACAAGCCATAGGCATAGGCACATATATGATTAGCCTAATATTTTCTTTATATGCAAATCCCTCAGCCAAAGTGAGAGTCAACACTGCTGAATGCCTTCCCCATCCGTAACGGGACGAGACACGAGTCTCCAATCCTTACTCTTGAATCTTTCCTTCATAACCTAAAACACAACCCAAACGTACAAGGGGTCCAAGCAGCCAACAGGGAATATAAATACGCTGCATTCGCAGATGACATTCTATTATTTCTCACTAATCCACTTGCTAATCCACTTACCACACTACCACTACTACTAGCAGAATTCCAACACTTCAAAACTATTTCAAACCTTAAAATCAATTTCACCAAATCTTTTGCTCTCAAAATTTCTTTACCACAGCACCTAGTAGACCAATGCAAAGAAAATTTCCCATTCCACTGGAATCCGGTCTCAATCACATACTTAGGCATACAACTTCCCGCCAATCTATCAGATGTAGACATGAAAAAGCACATGCCAATCCTAAACAAACTGACTTCTGATCTCAAAAACTGGAATAAACCAATATTCTCATGGTTTGGCAGGAGGTCCTGATTCCTCTATATAGTTTTTTTTTAGTTAAACCAGCCATACATGAATTGAATTCCCCTGACTGTTGAGTCCTGTGTCCTTCCTCCTTCCTCTCCCCCCCTCTCCTCCACCTCTCTCCCCCACCGCCTTCCTATTGTTCAATTATTTTGCCAAGTGTTTTTTCCAACACTGTCGTGATTTGTTGGACTTTGTATTGGTTGTTCTACCAAGCATTGTGTTATTTGCCATGCCAAACCTTTATTTTATTTTTTTTTTATTTTTTTTTACTATTTTGAAATGCCCTGTTTTTATATTTCTAATAAATCTATTTATTTTGGTAAAAAAAAATCATTCCTGTTTGGAAAAAAATAAAAGAATCGGTAAGCTACAATATAATTAATGTTTGTTTTTGGATTTATTACTGCTTTAATTATGATGGACTAGGACCCACCAAACCAACCTTTTACCCGGTAAAAAAAATAGACAGGAATTTTGCACTCTTCTGTATATTGCTTTTTCAGTTGTATTCATATTTTTACAAATATGGTAAAAAACAAAAAAAAAATCATGGTAAATGAAACCATGCAATAAGTGCAGTACCCTTCAATAACCATTTAGAGTGTTAAGAAATTGATTCCATTTGGTTGCTATAGGTAGCTAAATACAGCACATCCTCTTTGCTGTTTGCACTTTTATGCTGAATGAGATGTTTCTTATCTGATTGGTGGCCGGATGACCAATTTTTCTTTGCCTCAGTCAGTGTCCTTGGTTTATTCCCTGTGCTATGGTTAAAAAATCATTTAGATGCTGGCAAGCATAGAGCAATAAAGCCTTTTATTATGTGTGATTCAATGCATGTCACTTATTTATTAAAATTACCCTGTGGTTTGTTTTACAATGGAAAACTGTTCAGATAATGATGGTATAGAACACTTTGGGATTTAAAACATAAAAGGTGCTATAAAACCTATGAAAAATATGAGAAAAAAAAAGATTGCTGTTAAATGGGCCTATATAAAGCTGGAACGTTTGGAGCTGCCAAGTTTGGTCTTGATATTTATTGGACATATTACATCATTGTGGAGTGCAGTGTACATATTTTGAATTTTAATTTAGATTTTAACGATATAGAATAAAATAATGTAAAGCCAATTGTTTTAATATTACATGAATCATGGAAAGTTCAGCCTACAGTGGAGTAAATATCTTCCATGGGGAATATAGTTATGCTATGTATGTATTTTAGGTTTTGCTATTTACAGTATAGTGATTAGGATGTTTTGGTTGAACAGTGTAGGCAGAGATGTACGATTCAAGCCATCTAGGGATTCCTACAAGCCTGCATATTAGGGGAAAGTACAATCCTACTTTTCCTCTTTGGAACAAATTTTTTTAAAGCATTCCTATAACACTGCAAAAAATTGCTTTTACTTTTTAAAATTCACGTGGCAAGAAAAGAGCAATGGGAGAAATTTGTGTAGAAATTATATGAAACTCTCTACACCCAATTGTGCCTAAATATTGTGGAGAGACTGCCAGTATAATGATGCTCATAATGAAATTTTCTGTTACAGTATACTAATCTGTAAATTATTAGAATTGCCTAAAACAAGGCTCGACAAATCCCACATGCCAGGTCGCCATGGCGACTAGATATTGCATCCTGGCGCCTGGGCTTTTGTCAGCCCATTAACAGTTGCAAGGTTGCCCAACTTGTATTATCTGATGCCTGAGACATGCAGTCCTGGGCGCTAGGCAGGTAGTTTTCTTTCTACATTTGGCCCTGCTGCAGGTACCTACTCATGAAACCCTCAATTGTGATACACGTGTTACATATTGCAGCGCACGCCGGAATGAAAGCAATAATTCTAGCACCAGACCTCCTCTGTAACACTAAACTGATGACCTATAGAGGGCTTTTAAAGCATCGCCTATAGAAAATGTAGGGTACTTAAGTTTGTTGCCATTTCACAGGCACACGCAAACTTAAGGTTTGACATGTTGGATATCTATTTACTCGGTGCAACCTCCTCTTTTATATTTTAACAAAAAATTGGGTAATTTATTGCATTTTTGTGCCCTAAAAATTATTTTACTGTGTTTTTTTTTCTGGAATGTTGCGTTTTCTAGACCTTTTGTGGCTATACGGTCATCAAATAAAAGAAGCAGCCGGCAACTCCATAACATCAAGCGTTCACAGTGAGTACAGTCAGCAGCAGACGGCAATAAGGCTTGTTAACAGCCAATACCATGTGACATCCCTTGAAATTACCTAGTCAGAAAGCTGTCTCATTCAGTAGCATTGTACATTTTTAAATACATAAAATAAAAGCCATAAATTACTTATATTTGCCCGCCTCTTTTATTTTATTCTGCCATTGTATACTCTGAATAGAAATAAAGCTTTGTTAGTTAAAAAACGTAACTTTTTTAGCTGGCTCTTAGATTCAAAGTGAAATTGTCAAGCCCAGGCCAAAAATGTTACTGTGTCTGTTTAGTGAATTGCTGTCAAGTGCATTATTGCTGTAAATAATTTTGATTTTAATTTTGATTTTAAAATTATCTTTCTGCTGCTGCCATAATGGTTTTCTAAACCTGCCAAAAAAGAAAATGTTTAGTCACATTTAGTGACTGTCTGTTTTTACCAGAAGTGTGTACAGAGCTGGAAGTCAAATTAGAGGCATGCGTTGCAATTGGGTTTCTATTTTGTAAGACTCTTTATTGTTAAAGGAATGCAGAGAGCTCTCTCTTCTTATTGTATTAGTGAGATTGCCAAGGTGGTACTAATGGAGACAGACACTTTATTTTCATGTAGCAATTAAAAAAAAAAATACTTTGTAAGTCTAGTCTGTAGTTGCACCAAGAAGCACAATAAAAAACAGGTTGAATTGGGCTGCAGTGCCCTACATACAACTCAGGTGAGATGTGAGTTCAGTGGACTTCCTGACTGTAGCAAGTTTCTGAAGAGCATTAGCAATAGAAATATACTTGTCATGCTGCCTGTAGTTACTTGGAAAGCAACCTGTATCATCCACAGAGGTTCTCTTGGGTCTACCAACGGATACATTTCCACACTTGTGTTCAAAGCTCCCCTCATTTTCAGCGGCTGGTAAGAGGTCTAATTCTTACTGGTGGTGTCTCAATTATTATTTATTACAACAAATACAGCAGAAGCAGTTAGGCTCACTTGGCTCCTTAATGGCTTCAGCAAGGAGCACACAGGGGGGACACAGCACATACACACAGGGGGACACTGGGGAGGGAGAGCACAATGGGGGACACTGTGGGGGGAGCACACAGGGGGACGAGCACAAACAGGGGGACACTGGAGGGAGAATGCACACACACACAGGGGGACACTGGAGGGAGAACACACACACACACAGGGGGACACTGGAGGGAGAATGTACACACACACACACACAGGGGGACACTGGAGGGAGAATGCATACACACACACACACACAGGGGGACACTGGAGAGAGAATGCACACACACACAGAGGGGGACCCTGGAGGGAGAATGCACACACACAGAGGGGGACACTGGAAGGAGAATGCACACACACAGAGGGGGACACTGGAGGGAGAGCGCACACACAGAGAGGGGGACACTGGAGGGAGAGCGCGCACACACACAGAGGGGGACACTGGAGGGAGAGCACACAGAGATATTACAATCTCTTAAATACTTAGGGGTGAATGTTGCCCCCCTGGAGGAAAAAATTAATGAATTGAATTATCTTCCCCTACTTAATTCTACAATTAGTATATTACAGTATATGGCTAAAGGGAAACACTCCTGGTTTGGGAGAATGGCAATATATAAGATTGATATCTTACCTCGCTTTTTGTACTTATATCAAACAGTGCCCATAGCTCTTCCTCTGACCTTTTTTCGGTCTCTAAGATCTAGCCTACATTGGTATATCTGGCCAAACACTTCGGCTAGACTTTATTATGATATCTTGGTAAAGCAGAAGATAGAGGGAGGAGCAGGTCTACCGCAGATGTAATTTTATTACATAGCTTCAGTATTGACTAGAATATTAGACTGATTCCATCGTGATAGAACAATGGGTAGCCATTGAACAGCAAATAATATGGGTCCCCCTGACCTCACTCCTCTGGATTGAATCTAAACTACACCCACCTAGACAAACATTCCCACCTTTGACCCAGTCTTTGTTAAAAGTCTGGGACCAGACTGTTCAAATGTGGGGTGTCTCCTCAGTACTAGGCCCATTAACACCGATAATGGGGAATCCAGAATTCTTGCCTGGCATGTCGCCAGGTTTTTACGATGGATATGGCCAAATCCTTCCCCAATTACACAAGCTTTATCAAAGGACTTCAGGCACTTAACATGATAATGACTACTACATACAAGAAAAGAATTATAAAATATTAATTAGATGGTACAGATGCCCGGAGAGGTTGCATAGAATTTCTCGGACTTACCCTAAGGAGTGTTGGCAATGTGGAGGAGATGTAGGTACAATGATTCATATATGGTGGGCCTGTCCACAGCTTAAAGAATGCTGTGAGTCTATATTCCAAATTTGCACTTCTGTTACTAGCATATCTTATCAGAAATCCCCAGAAATCGCTTTGCTATCTATATATCCATGCTCTACGCGAGAGGTCACAAAAGTATTGCTTCCTTATCTAATCTCCGCTGCGCGAATAATTATTCCCAGACACTGGAACACAAGCGCTATCCCCATTATTAATGAGTGGGTTGCTGAACTCAATAAATTAAAGAGAATGGAGGAAATAACTGCAAGCATACAGGGACGCCACCATAAGTTTAGGGAATTGTGGTCACCTTGGATTGAATTTTTGAGCTCGAAAATGCTAAGATCCTATCTTTGAAATTATAATTATATATGAACAGGACTTGCATTTTGATTTTGCTTGGGTGACTAGCCTGATGGTCGGGAGAAGGGGCTCCTCAGAAGTTTTTGTATGTACAGTATGTCCATGTCTGTGTGTGTGTGTGTGTGTGTGTGTGTGTGTGTGTGTGTGTGTGTGTGTGTGTGTGTGTGTGTGTGTGTGAATGGATGTCTTTTTTTTTTTTTTTTTTTCCTTTTTTTGTATTTAATTTTTATTTTTTTCTCTTTTCTCTTTTCTAGTTTCTTACTTTTCCCTCTCTATGGGGCAGACACCCGTCCACGAGGATCACTTGACAGCACAAAGTAGCTATATTAAAGAATAGGTAAAAAATACCTAAATATATGAATTTTCTTTTTTTTTTTTTTCCTCGTTTTTCCTTTTTTTTTCTTACCTAGTTTATATGAGTAGCCCTAAAGGAACAATCTGAGCTATTGATTAATAATAAAAGTATAAAGGTATATGGGAATATAATATATATGTGCTGTGAGTGGAACTTGTGTAAAGACAAAATACTTAATAAAATAGTTGATGAATGCACAGACCCTTTAACATAACAACCCCTAAATTACCCAGATATCATATACAGGAGAAAAAATTACAACTGGAAAAGGTTTTTCCTAAACAATCCCTTTAAATAAGGAAACATTCTTCAAGCGCCTAGGAATCATTGGACGTACCAGTGGGAGATGAGCACCCACCTGGGCAAACAACATACACCAAATCTTCACTTTTTTCATTCAGGTTCACTATAAACTGTTAATAATCAAGAGCTTTCTTGATTTGGGAAATGTTAAAGCATCCACTTGAACTTACCTTTAGCATAGTATCCTTTGCTGTTATCTGTATAGTAGTGACCTGATAAAAATGTAAATGTTTATTCAAAGGTATTGGAAACAATACAACATTATACTTTCTGTCCTGCTCACCTGTTTTTTTACCAGTAGGTCATTGCCTTATCTTGACCGCTCAGAAGCCAGTATAAACACTAAATTAAGCAAAAAGTGTGAAGACAGAAGGTATCTGTCTATGAAACATTCCTCTTGATAAACTCAGCAAACAACATTTCTGCTATGTCAGTTACAATCAAGAATATAACCATATAAATCTAATTTTAATAAGCCCTAAATTTAGTCCTAAGTTAAAAAAAAATATTAAAATGTGTGATTCAAAAATGCATTAGGTATTAGGCCACTTTCACATAGGTGTTCCGTTTTTCTTTATCCCTTCAGTCACGTTTTTTTAAATTAGAAAATCGGATAAAAATGGATCCAGACTTTAGTTTTTACATCCATTGTGTACATCCGTTTTTACATTTTTGGAACAATTAGAATTCAAATATGTCAAAAATTGATCGACCAATCCGAATTCTATTTGAAGAATAGCTGGTTGCTATGGAGCGGGCCAGCAAGACAGCCGCAGCATCCTAAACAACTGATGACTCCCTGCTGACAGCTGAATGTAAACAAAACAATTACAGGCAATTAAGAATTCTGAAAAAAAACTGCCTGGGGCCCCCCTATCCATAGCAGGCTCTGCCCCCCCCCCCCCATCATGATTGACGTTGGATCTACATTTTTATTTTTTTAATAAAGGTCTTGTGTTGTGTCTTTGATTACTTTTGACACTTTTTTGGCAAATGAGTAAGGGTACTATGTACCCCTACTCATTCCCATGGGGGAGGGGCTGGGATCTGGGGCCCCCCTTGTTAAATTTTTAGTTTTTTTAATAAAAGACTTGTCAAAAACTGCCTGCTGTGTATTTTTACACTACCCCATACTCATTTACATATTGGGGTCACGCTTTACTGCTGGGTCCCTAGATTGGCACTCACAGATACGCCTCAAGCTTCACCCTTGCTGACACATTAAGTATCTGGTTTGGCATGCCACAAGCGTCACCTCTGCTGCCCCGCTAGGTCCATGATTTGGCACTTGCTGATGCTTTCCCACTTCTTCACCGCCCCCGCTTGGCAAGAAGTCTGCTCTGGTACAGGCCTCGGCTTACTCACAATGGTCTCAGGTAGCAAGGTGGATGGTCAATTTGTGGCTACAGCTTCCCCTCTACCTCCGACCACAACTGGTTCCCCAGCCGGCGGAAGTGTTACTTCTGGTTGGACTACAAGCCTGCAGTTTCAACCCTGCACTACTTCTGGATAGGCTCTCAGATAGCCTAGCAGCCAGATGTCCCTGGGATAGGCCTTAGGTTTCTGGCCTATCAGCCAAGGGCAATACGAAACATGTCCACCCAGACAGCCGTCCAGGTGGCACAGAACCCCAATCACCTGACTCCACCCAAATAAATAGGTTCTTTCAGCAGGCCAAGGGACCCAGAAAACCCCTGCCTATTGGCTGAGACCCCCCATTCATTCCTAATCTGTCCTTGCAATGCCCTCATCTTATCTAATGTCACCAGATACCCAGCCATCTAGTGACAGAAGAGAGAAGTGCAGCAATTCCAGAATTGGGGTGAAATCAATTAACCTCCTAACAATTGACCAAGGCAACTATCACTTGGCAAATACATTTAATAGCAACCCTCCCTAAACATCAGGGTGCTACATGTTATTTACTCGATTTTCTAACAAAAAAACATGACTGAACAGATGAAGAAAATTGAATGCCCATGTGAAAGTGGCCTTAGGGCATAATGGGTTGTAAGACTGTTTATATCTTGCTGAATAAATTTGCGTTAAATTGGTATTGATAAAGTCAAAACAGATGGGTGAGTTTATCAGTACATTTCAAGGAAACTATTCAGTGGCTGTTTATAATCTTTTACCAAAGGCTTCCACAAAATCTTTTTTGTTATAAGCCTGGACTAATGCAGTGGAGTCCTGGTAGGCTGGGTAGAATATGAAGTCATTTGTTTGGGAGAAGCTCTACCCATAGCGGTGAAATTTATTAATTTTTGGTGTAAACCCAAGCTCCATGTTTCCCTCCACTTCAGATGCAGCTACATGACCTTCTGGCTATAAATGTTTAGATTCTCAATAAAAATGTGTTTATCTTAGTGTATTGAGCATGTTCGTTTAAATGCATTCACATTTCATTTGGCTTTCCACAGTTATTTTATAAATTAATTGTTAAAAATGTCTGATGATCTAAGCCCGTTCACATGATGTAATAGATCACACGCCAAAGCATATTTTACAAATACAATCCCATAGTGCTTTTAAATATTGGCCCTTTTGCTAATGTGTTTCCAAGTTGTTTTTGGCATGTAGCTCTCAAAGACAAAAACATGTTCTTATCAGCCAGCAATACATAAAACACAATCAGTAAGGTTAACCAGTTGGATTTCAGACGTTTTTGGCCTATTAGTTTGTGAGCATTCACTGTGCATGCTCTGTGCAAATTCCCGATAGGTTTCGATTAAAAGGAGTATGTGGAAAACCACAAACAATCAGAGATTGGAAAGGGCTGAGTCTTGCAGCAGACCTAAGTAATGGTCAGCTTTCAGCCAGACTGTTTTGGGTAGATTTTAAATTGCCAAACATAAAAAAGTTATTGGTAACTTTTGAAAACATATCAAATAAATTGACAATAACGTTAAATATTGTGGATAATAACTGGCCACCAAAAATGATTATAGTTTTAAATGATGTCTGACAAACTGAAACATTGGCCAGATCCTTATATTTCTTATTACTGAAATCTCTGTTCATGAATTTCCAGGTTTCCATCTACTGCAGCTACTTAAGGGGGCCCCATTCTCCCAGTTTGCTATTTCATTAATGTGGATCTATTCTATCTGTACAATTATTACTAGCTTCACTTTCTAACCTGTTAACATTTTTAAATGTAATTGGTTTTGGTTATTATTACATTTATGTAGTGTGGATTTTTTTTTTTATCTTTTTTCTTCTTTCATTTTATTTATTTTATTTCTGACATTGCTATTTAGTCCTTGCTCCAACTGCATCAGGACATACAGTACTTTAAAAAAAAAAAAAAAATCCATCTGCCAGGTTCTCTCCAAGCGTCTCTTCCCTTTCTTATCTTTTCTCTTTCTGGTAAACCAGATGAAGAAATTACAGCTATGTATACTTTGAATTCCCCTGTAGTTTTAATCAAGAGCCCTAGTCAAAATTAGAGCTGAACCCTGGCAAAGAAACAGTGCAGCATCATTACCACATCATTGTGTTCACGCAATTCCCCCAAAAGCCAGATACCCACCCATCACTACAGTACTTGACATATACATTTGCAAGACCACCCCCACAACCATGTTGAGTCTAGCGTTTAAAAAAATGTATTTAATAAATAGCAGTAGGCGATATAAGCAAGTTATTTATTTATACCCAGGACAACAGAAAATGCGTCATTTTCAAAAATTGGTATGCCATTTTTAAATAAAGTGTCACAAGGGAAAAATGCTAATACAAATGTCTTGAAAATTTTTAAGCACCCTCCCAAATATTATGTTGCATAAGGCAAAAGAAGATCAGATATTTTTACAAATTAAACTTTTCAACTTTAGTGACTTATCATGCCAAAGAAAGCTTTTCTTTTTAACAAAGCAGATTTAAGTTGAATGTGAATAACGACAATTAGAAAATATTCAAATAAAGTCAAGTGTGGCAGTGAAAGGGTTAAGGGCATAATGGCAAGGGGGGAAATCTAGACAGGCCAGTGATAATAGTTGTCATGAATGCGACAGCTTCCCACTCAGGGCTCCCTTGTTGACAGCTGAATGTAAACAAATGGGTTGGGAATGCTGACTGACATCTGTTTCTCGGGTCCACTGTTCCTGTGCCCACCACTCTGCAAATAGCACCACACACTCTGACACATCTGCTGGGTGGGGAATATTTATTGCCAATGTACTGTATATACTGTACTCCAATGGCAAAAGTGATATGAAATAACAGCAATGGCACAGCAAACAGTTAAACTATGCAAGAAACATATAATGCAAATAGGTGAACAGTAGAAAAAATATACAGTAAATAAACAATGGGTATATAAATCAGCTCCTCCTAAACCATGTACTAGGGCAGTCCAAATTAAGGAGAGCTATGCTACCTTAACAGTTTTGCAGTCTGTAATATATTCTCTCTCTCTTCTGCTGGGCAGCTCATTGGGGCCCAACTGGTATGTTGGAGCGCACAGGATAATGTTCCTTAAGCATGATAATGGCATTGGCTCTGATCCATTTAAGCACTGATAATGGCACTGGCTCTGTGATACTTGCAGACAACACTTTCCCTCTTTTGTCAAAGTGTAGTGGGATTTAAGCCAGTGGCCTCTCACCAAATCCTGTATTAGCAGGTCAGGTGATCTCCTTCTATTTACTGTTGACATCACAGTCAGTGTCCACAGCGTCCTCCATCAAGCAGCAGGCTCCATCAGCATCCATGGCACTCTCTGATGTCCCAGGATTTCTGGCACTGCTCTTCTATCCCTCTCAGGGGCAGTGGTGAGCCGTTTGGCTAGCAGCCTGATGTGCATTCAGTCTCTCTAGATAACCTCTACATTTCTACTCCGCAGCCTGGGAAAAGCAACAGGAAACCACCTTTCCTCTGAGCCCCAGTGCCTTGTGGGATCTGAAATTTTCTCACCCTACCTATCAAGCCAGTTCAGTCTGTAAAGAACTACCCCGCACAATCCTCTTCTCCTTTGTGTTCCTATTGGGCAGAAGGCAGGCTTAACACTGGTATAATGTGTAGCATACACAGCTCTACAGTAGCAGTCTCCTCCTACAGCTTTTTCAGACTCAACAAAACTGCAACTGCTCCTCTCTGTCTGCACTGTGGACCGGGGCTACATGTCATTAGCCAAATCTGGCAATGGCAGGGAGGCTGGCAGGGGACTGTTTCCCTGTCCCTTATTTTTACATTTATCTGTGGGCCATGGAATCTCCGTCCTGGCAGCTAAATGGGACCCGGCATGCATCACTGGCAACTAAGGACACTGCACTGGAAGGCAAGACCGCTGTGTGGCTTGGTAGCTGAACATGGACTGAAGATTAAAAATCTGTGGTACAGGCACCCTTGGTGGAAGGAAATAAAATTGCATAATCTATGGCCTGCTTTAGTCACAACAATATACAAACACAATTGGGGTTATTTACTAAAGGCAAATCCACATTGCACTACAAGTGCAAACAACAAGTGCAAAGTGCACTTGAAATTGCACTGAAAGTGCACTTGGAAGTGCAGTCGCTGTAGATACGAGGGGGACATGCAAGGAAAATAAAAAACAGCATTTTAGCTTGAACATGATTGGATGATAAAATCAGCAGAGCTTTCCCTCATTTCAGATCTACCCCTCAGATTTACAGTGACTGCACTTCCAAGTGAACTTTGCACTTGTAGTTTGCACTTGTAGTGCAAAGTGGATTTGCCTTTTGTAAAAAAAAAACGATGTGCTTAAAGTGGAACTACACTGAGCACCACAAACCAAAAATACTATTTAATTCATTTTTAATATATAAAACATACTCACCCATTCATCCATGTCTCCATGCTTTATTTTGCTGAAAAATCCTTTTGAAAAACAGACCCTAGAATTTCTGACTGTGGCCATTTTGAGTAAGGGCAGATGATTCATGTAGCATTTACTTCCTGGAATTCATCTGCCCTTAGCTCAGGCATGCAGGCAGGAGGGTGTGCTTAGCTGAGAAAACCCCTCCTGAAGACTCCTCGGATGTATGTCATAATTTGCCTATTATTATCAAGTAAATAGAATGTAATTTCCTATCTATTTACTAATGCTAGCATAAGGATTAAAAATAGTCAGTGTTGATTGAGAGAGTGAAGTTCCACTTTAAAATGATAACACACACACAATTCTAATTTCTCATGTCTTTATTGAACACACCAATTAAACATTCACAGTGTTGGAGGAAAAAGTAAGTGCACCCTTGGAGTTAATAGCTGGTCGAACCTCCTTTTGCAGCAATGACTTCAAGCAAGAGCTTTCGGTAGCTCTGGATCAGACCTCCACAATGTTCAGGAGGAATTTTTGACCGTTCCTCTTTACAAAACTGCTTTAACTCAGACACATTTTTAGGATGTCTGGTGTGAGCCGCTCTCTTGAGGTCATTCCAAAGCATCTCTATTGTGTTAAAGTGGTTGTAAACCCTGTTACACCACTTTTACCAACAGGTAAGCCTGTTTACAACCACTTTAAGGTCTGGGCTCTGACTGGGCCACTCCAGAGGGCACATTTTCTTTTTCTGAAGCAAGTTGGTGGTGGATTTCCTTTGATACTTAGGGTCATTATCCTGCTTCACCCAACTTCTACTAAGCTTCAGCTCGCAGACAGCAACGCTTAGATAATCCTGTATAATATTTTGGTTGTTGTGCTACCCTCATAGGAGATGATTTAATTGTTTTTTTCCCAAAATAGTGAAGAAGCCCCCATGAACACAGACAACAGTCTATTCACTCTGGCTCCAGTAAACTGCCTAGGGGATGTCTTTTTTGCTTGTAGAACTTATAACAGGAGAGGGTTTGAGGTGGTATGGCATACTCTAAAAAAATGACTTGTAGCAGGAGGACACACTTTACTAGCTGACACTTTTTTGAGCAGTCATTAAACCAGTAGACCTGGGGAGAGACAAAACTGGGACTGTTGAACAGTCTCAGAGGATGAGCTACCGGTGGCCTCCAAAGTAGAACAGCACACAGCCAATGGATTTTGAGCTCAGGTCAATTCTCACAATGTCTCTCCAGGACAGCTGAACTCTCCTAGTCCAACGTCTCTATGTCTCAGGACAATTGCTCAGCTCCTAGGTTCCACCAGATACTCTTCAATTAGGGAGGGGTTAATACTCACAATGCTACAGGGCAGCTACACTCATTCCAGCTTCAATCTAGCACTCTTCAGGGAGTCCTCCAGACCAGATCCTTAGGTAAGACTGCTTAGTTAGCTCAAAAAATGATTAGGAATATGCTCTCCCAGCCCTGCCACAGCTGGGATGCCAATGAACAACGGCAAACTCCAGAACAAACTGCCTTAGAGAGGCAAAGCATCTGAGGTGGTGAAACTTCTCTGGACAAGAACAGGGCTGCTCCAGACCCAGACTATTTATGTTATCTCCAGACTACAGGCCAATCCCCCCCCCCCCCCCCCCCCCTAGGGATTGGCTGAAGCACACTAAATATTCAAGCTGCCTATTTGTCTCTCAGGTCTAGAAGCCTCCAAAATGCAGGAAGGCATAATCAAACCTGCTGCCTGTGCAATCTAGAACAGCCCAAAGGAATCAATAGCTGCTCCAATGATTACAGAGGAGCCACAAAACATTTTCCCATTAGTTTTTAAGTTTGCCAAGGTGCTCTTAGGCAAACTTCAGGCACACACAATGTTTTTTTTTCGCAAAAACAACAATAAGGGCAGAAACATCAAACCAAACACCACATCCCTAATTAATAAGAGGGGGGGGGGGGGGTGGGGTAAACAAACCCTGGGACTTTGAAGGTGCTTATACTAATTAGTAGATAGATGATAGATCTCATGTTAATTATTGAAGCAGAGATTTCAACTGCAAATACATATGTTGGCTAATTAAAACCAGTGTACATATATGTATATAAATAACATATAAAATGGCATTATAAAGACAATGGGGGTTATTTACGAAAGTCAAATCCACTTTGCACTGCAAGTGTACTTGAAAGTGCAGTCGCTCTAAATCTAAGGGGTAGATCTGAAATGAGGGAAAGCTCTGCTGATTTTATAATCCAAACATGTGCAAGCTAAAATGCTGTTTTTATTTTCCTTGCATGTCCCCCTCGGATCTACAGCGACTTTACTTCCAAGTGCAGTGCAAAGTGGATTTTCCTTTAGTAAATAACCCCCAATGAGTAGGCAACAATATGCAAGAATAAATCGAAGGCAGATTTTACCCAGGTTGCCAGAACGTAAAAAATGAATTTGATTGAAACAGTAAAATCAATCTTAAATCACATCAGTGAAGCTCCACCCACATGTTCCAGTCCATATGACCAAGGAGGACAAAGAAATTGCATATCCCTGATAGGGAAGTAAGAAAAGGTGATTTAATCAATTCAAGTGCTAACCATTGATGTCTAGATTAACACCCTAGGTGTGCACTGAGCTTTAATTGAATATTACCTTAATCAGTTAAAGATAGAATCAAACAATCTCCTGCTGATTGAGGAGGGTGCCTCACTGCAGATTAGGAAATTCAAAAGCAGTATTTAATCTGGATTGTGGAAAAAAAACACAGCCAGAAGTGGGCTTTGGGGGAATGTTCATGATCCCGATTGTGCTAAGTTACACAGGAACATCTAAAATTCAAAAATAAAATAAAATAAATAAATATGGTATTAAGTATGATAAAAATATGTAGCCACTTAGGAAGCCAAGTGAAACTGCATAGAGATCACTTGCCTAGTAGAGTCCAACAATCAATGTGGCAAGAGATGGGAGAGAAGTTCCCTCTCCCTTTGATAGGATGCCTACGACAGAGGATTGCGGCATACAGCCGCATTCTTATAGTCCTCCCATCCAGGTGGCATCTGACGTCAATGGGGTTTTTTGGAGAGCAGCGGCTTCCTCCGTGGTGTTCCACCATGGAAACCCTGCCTGTTTCAGAGATGTCTTCAAGCCTTTATCTGTTACTCGTAGGTTCCCCTTTACCTCATTGAGGATTCTGTGTTGTGCCTTGGGAGTCATCGTGACTGGATGCTCACTTCTAGGAAGAGTAGTCACAGAACCAAACTGTCTCCATTTATAGACAATTAGTCTAACTGTCGACTAATGGATGCCTTAAGATTGCTTTGTATCCTATTTTATCTTTAAGCAGATCAACATTTCTTGGTCGTTTGTCTTCAGAGAACTCCTTTTTCGAGGCGTGGTTCACATCTGTCGAGTTTTTTTACGAACAGCAGTCTTCAAATGTTTGAGTGTCTTTTATCAATCAAAGTAGCTCTAAACCACACCTCCAAACTCAATTCATTAATTGGACTCCAGGGGTGCAAAAAACTGACTTCAATTAGCTTTCATTGAAGTAAATAGTCTATGGGTTCACTTACTTTTACCCCAGCATTGTTTACTGAGAGTGTTCAATAAAGACACAAGAAATTAGAATCGTTTGTGTGTTATCAGCTTAAGCACATTTTGTTTGTCTGTTGTGATTTAGATGAGGATCAGATCACATTTTATGTCAAATTACTGCAGAAAAACAGGGATTCACATACTTTTTCTTGCCACTGTACACGGATATGGACAGTGTCATTGACCTACCTATTCCAAAAAACAATAAAGATACAGACACTATGATCTCTTGATTTGCATATGTTTAAAGGTATGGAGTATGGTTTTGACTAGCAAAATATGGTTGTGAAAACACTGGGGGGGGGGGGGGGGTTATCTATACTGGAGCAGCCAGAATCTTGAGCATTTGGCAACCGATCAGCTTCTATCCTCAGCTATCCTCAGTTCCCCTGTTCAAACTTGTGTTTGGGGGGGCAGTAAAAACATGCTAGTCAGCCATTTGTTTACAGCCCCCCAACTGTTCCCCAATATGCCGCAAAGGCAGCAGAGTGGGTGGTTCATATGCCACGGGTGCTTTGCATTGCGATGCAGCAAAAATTACCCCAGCGGTCACATTCAGTGGCCAGTGCCACCTGATAAACATGACTTGATCAACTAAATGGAGGTGCCACACAACTGGGTACAGTGCACGTGGTTGCAGCGCACTAGTGTGTGATTTAAGGGGTTAAAATAGACAGTGACAAGGTCATACAATGCCTCCTCACCGCCGGTCAAAAAGTGGATCGCTCTTTAGAGAGCAATGCTAGTATAAATTAGCCCTTAAGCTTGGTAAATGAAGGATAGAAGCTGATTGGTTGCTATGCACAGTTGCTCAGATCTTGGTTGCTCCAGTTTAGATAATTTCCCATTATTGAGGTTTGAAGGAGCAATTCTAGCAAAATTAAACTTATTATTGCCAGTGACTTTTATTTTATTTTTGTTTTAAAGCGGAGTTCTACCCAAAAGTGGAACTTCCACTTGGTGTACTCCTTCCCCCCTCAGGTGCCACATTTGGCACCTTTTGGGGGGAGGGGGGCAGGATACCTGTCTTTCACAGGTATCCTGGTCCCACTTCCAGGAGCCTCAACCGCGGGTATTGACGTCATCACCCGGGCTCCCTCCTCCTCCCTCCCTGGCCGCCGTGCCAGTAAGAGAGAGAAGCGGAGCCTCGCACATACGCAGTAGGGTTCCCGGCGTGAGGCCATACACAGGTAAGAGACAGGTAAGTGTCTGATTATTAAAAGTCAGCAGCTGCAGTATGTAGGGGGGAGGGAACTACGGTAAGTGAAACAATAATTGAAAAAATATTAATAAATTACGCTTGTACATTACATAACACAGAGGAAAAATTTTGAGCGATATATAGGCCCCTATAAATTTTTAAAAAAACACTTTATCTACAGGCATAAGGCCAGCTGTCCTCTCCCCAGATCAAATGGAAAACGGTAATCTCAGTATCCTAATCACCCTTCTCAGAGTTCTTGGAGCCTCCAGAAACATGATTCACCTAAGGAGGGGTTGCCCCCCCCCTCTGAAATTACCCCTCCCCCTTCATCTAGGAACACTTTACAACTATTCTAATATTGGATTCTCTATGGATGAGACAATTTCATCTTAACCTCTTGCAAACTGCCTGCCCGCAATGTACCGAAATGTCGCTGTCTGCTTCCAGGTTATGGGCTCATGCATGTGCGCCCCGCTTCCCCCGCCGACACCCGCTGTGTGAAATCAGTCAGTCAGCAAGTCCAATAATTTATGGCCAGGACCTGCTGATAAGCTGTGTGCAATCGCAGCCCAGAGCCCTGTGCTGACAATTAACAGAGGGCTCTGTACAGAGGGAACAATATCTCAAGGGATACGAAACAGAGACATTTAGTAAAAATCAGTACACATTACACATTGTTAGGCACACATTTAACCCCTTTATTGTCCTAGATGTTAACTCCTTCCCAGCCAGTGTCATTACAGTGACAGTGTATATTAACACTGATCACTGTATTAGTGTCACTGATGCAGTTAGTCAGCCCCCCCCCCCAGCGCCAGTGCAACTATCGCAGTCCTATTATAAGTTGCTGATCACCACCGTTACAAATCTAAAAAAGCATCTACAATCAATATACTTACTGGACTTTTGTAGCACATGTAGCAGAATAAATTTTGGCCAAATTTTATGAAGAATTTCGATTTTTTTATTTATTTATTTTTTTATTGGATATGTTTTATAGCAGAAAGTAAAATATATTTTCTGTATTTTTTTCATTTATATTGCAAAAGATTACAATCCCAGTGGTGATCAAATAGCACCAAAAGAAAGCTCTATTTGTGTTAAAAAAAAATGATATAAATTTTGTTTGGGTTCAGCGTTGCATGACCGTGCAGTTAAAATAGCGCAGTGCTAAATAGCAAAAAATGGCCTGGTCATGACCTTCCAGAGCTGAAGTGGTTAATTAAAATGGCAGGCCAAAGGCTCATTGTGTTCATTGATGACCTGATTCTTCAGCTACTTTTTTGTGCAAAATACGTCATTGTTAATGGTGTTGATGGCTTATATGATGGCTGATATGTTATCTGATATGATATCTGTTGCAATACAAATATTGTAAAATGTAACTTTATATTTTATGGATGTCTATGTTTGCATAATCAGATGGAATTAACTATGACAACGTAAATTACAAATTAAAAAAAAGTACAGTTGTACTTGAACTGATAATTTAAGGATGAAAGTGTAAAATATTAAATTAGCACAGTGATTCTACACACATTTCATTCCAGAATACTGTCTAGGAGACAATTAGCAAAGCTAAAAGCAACCACATTCAAGGTATGCACTGACATGACAAACGTATGTGCTAACAGCACCTCCTGCAGGTTTTTTGTTATATTACAACAAGTTATATTGTCATACAGGATGCGCTTATACTTGAGGTGATTGTAGCCGTATTAGTGCAACTGTGACAGAGAAAATTAAGTACTGTCCGTGATACTTTTTTTATTTGCACTAACATATCATTTTTCATGGATGTGCTTTCGGGGTGTGTCCCCTTCTTCAAGGTCTAAGCAGTACTGATTCACAAAGGTTTTAGCAGAAGGTAAAATGTTAAAAAAAAAATCTCTGAGGGAAAGGAAAAACAAAAACAAACACATATATATACAAATCAATAGTATGACAATGGTAATAAAATTATCAGCAAGTGAGATAAGACAGAGGGAAAGCTGACAGGCGGACCTGAATGGTCCATCAGTGTGAAAGGGACCATAGACTGGAGGGGGGGGGGGGGGGGATCACAGTCACAGAGGGGGGGGGGTCATAAAACTGTAGTATAGTGGGTGAGGAAACCAATATCCAAATTTAAGCCATTGTTTTTTGTGTCAAAAAGAAGTATCATTCTTAGCTCAAATGTTTTCCTTTCCTGGATAGTTCTGAAATTCCCTTTAAGAACTAAAACATTGCAGTCTTCTATAGTGTGGTCCGGTTGTGAGAAATGATGTCCCACAGGTGTGCAGAAACTGTCTTCCTTATGTTCCTTGATGGTGTGTCTGTGCACTAATCAGCAGGAAACTTCACTCTGATTATAAAGTCACAAATAATGGAAACAAACCCTGCAATTAAAAACGCTGCAAACTATGCAACCAGATCAATCACACACACAAATGGGACCTTCAATATCACGGGATCATACAGCTGTACCTCCAGTAATGTGGTGTACCTCATCCAATGCAACAGGTGTAGTAAAGGATCTTATGTTGGTGAAACAGGACAGAAGTTACAAGTGAGGATAAATTTGCACAGACACACCATCAAGGAACATAAGGAAGACAGTATAGGACGCCACCATTTTTGTTTAATATTGGCTTAACAACCAACTCAGCTTGCTCCAGATGTGGCAATCCGGGGTCATTGATACATTTACTATGGCGATGCTCGAAACTTCAGAGGTATTGGGCAGGTTGTGGATACACTTAATGGGCTTTTAGATTTGAATCTTTCAGTGGATCCTTAATATGTGTATTGGGCTATCTTGATAGCTCAGTGCATAAACCACCAAGGTGGTTTACTGTTGCACAAGCGCTCTTTGTGGCTAGGAGACAAATTGCCATTAGGTGGACCTCCCCTCACCCTCTGTATCTGATTGGATATTTGATCTGAATAAATCCATCTCCTATGAAAGGCATATTTTCTCTATGAGGAATTTATCTAGGAGGTTTGATACTATTTGGAAGCCATGGCTAGTGATGGACGAACTTCCGACGGGACGTTTAGCGAACGCAATCCGCGAACGTGCCCAAATGTTCGGTTCGCGGCGCGCCCGATTGACTTTAATGGCAGGCGAACCCTAAAAACCTCCAGGTCATATTTTCAGCCACAAAATACTTACTAGCTGTGCACACATAGTCCCACAACATGGACACTGACATACCAGAAGTATTAAGTGAATCTGGGATCGACAACGACAAGCATTCTTTTTTTATCTGTAAAATTTTGTCAATTCAAGGCCATGGAGGAGAGGCAAGGTCAGGCCAGGCTATGAAGGGGGTGCAGGAGATGATTGATCAGTGTATGTGGAAGAAGGTATATAACACCCAGCTTCAATCTGTCGTTTTGGGGGGCCACTGGTCTATCACACCAGTTATAATACTTTTTTTATAATTGCGTTTGTCACTCTTTGTAGTATTGCTGCAGAACCGCTCAGCAGTCACAATGCTGCACAGTAGAAATGCACTATACCAGGGCTCAAGTCCTGCGGGAACACGTGGGAATGGAGTTCCTGTACTTTTTCCTCAACAGGAACTCAGTTCCCGTTAGCAGCCGTGTCCTGCAAGACTTTGAAGTATGCGA
Organism: Lithobates sylvaticus; assembly: GCA_028564925.1. Taxonomy (NCBI): domain Eukaryota; kingdom Metazoa; phylum Chordata; class Amphibia; order Anura; family Ranidae; genus Lithobates; species Lithobates sylvaticus. The sequence goes on from CM053036.1 coordinate 95,526,226, forward strand.
GCTGTGTGGCAGGTGCTACACCGGCAGCTGCCGACACAGCTTGCAATAGTAAGTGCTGCACACCTGACCATTCAGGCATTGCCAGTAGGGGGCCCCATGACAGCTTCCGCTTCGATCTACCTGTCAATCACAGCTAGCTGACAGGTAGATCAGGTCCCTGCTGCTAAGAGATTGTATTTAGTCAGACCTTACACAATACGAAAATTGGATAAAAAATACCACTTTTGAAGCGTTCGTGTATATGAGCGTATCATTTTTTTTTTTGGTGGACGAGCGGATCTTGGGTGGGAGTTCCCACACTTTTTCCCCCAGGACTTGACCCCTGCACTATACTATGCTTTCTATATTTGAAAGTATTTTATTATATTTGGTATATTATCAGTGTATTTCACCTCTATATACTGTACACCTATACCAGTCCTTAAAAGGACTTTTGTGGACCTAATAGTAGCTAGCTAGTGTATTACAGACTATCCCTGCTCCAAACGCCAACCTTTCCCTACACTGAGAAATGACAGCTGCACAATCGCTGAGCACTGCACTATAATATGCTTTCTATATTTGAAAGAAAGTATATTATCAGTGTATTTCACCTCTATATACTGTACACCTATATCAGTCCTTAAAAGGACTTTTGTGGACCTAATAGTAATAGCTAGTGATTAGACTGACTGTCCCTGCTCCACACAGCGTCCTTTCCCTACACTGACAAAAGGCAGAATGTAAAATGGCCGCCAGATCAGGTCTATTTATAAGGTAGGGGGTATGTCCATGTGCTGAAATGTCTCAATTGGCTGTCCTGTACCCCATGACGGATGTGTCATGGGTCAAAGTTCTTCACAATGTAAACTAATATGGCCACCGCGAACAGCGCCATAAGTCCGCCGGTTTGGCGAATCGCGAACAAGCAAAGTTCGCCGCGAACCGACCGCCGGGCGAACCGCACGGCCATCTCTAGCCATGGCTTGATCATATGGATACGGGACTGAGTTAGGAGTTACATTTGCCAGAATATAGTATGGAAAAAAAAAACTGTTTTTATTTATAGGCCAAAAGGAATGTGTATTGACTTGACAGTGGAAGGAGTGTCTGTTTGTGTATGTTTTTTGTGTTTTGATTTCAATGTTATGTTTGTGTATATGTTGTTGTTAAAAAAAAAAAAAAAAAAAATCTGATTTTAAAAATAAATAAAACATATAAACAATTTGAGCAAATCTAGAGTTTTTTTTCAAAGTGATATTAAACCCAAAACCAAAAATGTAATATATTGCAGCTTACCAATCATTAGATGTGGTAGCTGCATTAGTTTCTTTTTTTCTTCTTTTTTTCCCCTTTGTTTTCTGCCAGTAACACACTTCCTATATTAGCCCGGTGCGACTTGTCATGCGATTTGACAGTTTAAAATAACATGACAAGTCGCCACTATTTGTGAAACCGTTGAAGTCCGACTTGAACCAATTTTGAAAAAGGTTCCTGCACTATTTTGCACAGATACCGGCAAGCCGAACATGAAAGCGCTCTGACCAGTGACTTTGAAATCCCGCTAAAGTAGCGCGATTTTCAAAGCCCTATTCAGTGTGAACCAGGAGTATCTGCACACTGGATTAATTAGCGCAGGGGGCAGATTTAGACAGCAGCATTGCCAGTCTGTGGGGAGGGGGGTGTTAGGTGTACTAGCAGATTTAAACACAAAAAATTGAAGCCAAACTCCAGCTAATACTTTATAGGGAGTTACAGCAATTTTATTTTTCCTTTTGGGATAAAGGTTTTCCATAAATAACTAAAAGGTGATTATTGCAAGCACCCCTGCCTGTATTAAAACATTTGTCCCATCCCTGTAAATGCAAGAGAGCTTGTTCTTTTGAAAAACAACAGACTTAGTGCCTGGATCACCTGAGGAAAATAGAAGAAAGAAAGCCTAAAAAAGATAACCAATGTAGCCTTCACATCTAAGAATTGTTAAGCTGCAATACAATAAATGTTTGCTTTTGGGTTTAATACAGCCTAATGCTATGTTAAAGAAACACGTTTAGGTATTTTACCTTTCCTTCAATAACATAATCTTAGTTTTTCCTCAAAAGGCTGATGACATCTTTATTTAAGCATTATCCAAGGTTAGCATTTACTTCCTCAACTAAAATCCTTCCCCTGGGGTTACATAATAATTTGAATCCTAGTGCCTATGCAGTAGTCTTCTTTTTATCTGGGAATGGAAAAAGCAAAAGGAACACAGGAGGTAAGAAGACCAGAAAAGGTAGTTGTGGGGATAGTGAGTAAACCGATGAATGCTCATAATACATCATTAAAAATGTATGACGTTATGGTAAAGAAATGTTATATAATCATTCCTGAAAAGGATGGAGGGGTACAGATGCAGAAGGCATAGACAATAAAGAATATGTTTTTTATGAATGATTTGAAAGAATTTGTAGTTTGGTAGCAGTTTCAACAAACCAAAGCATTAAAGTGGAGTGCCCACAAAAAAAAAAAAAATTAAGTCAGCAGCTACAAATACTGCAGCTGCTGACTTTTAATAATCGGACACTTACCTGTCCCGGGGTCCAGCGATGCGGGGGAACGAGACCCCTCCTCGTTCCCCGCTCCGCTCGCGGCGCCGGCATTCTTACTGTGGGAACCCACTGCGAATCCGCGAGCGGCGCCGTGCGCCGTGATTTGACGCTCACTCATCTGGGACACATGACAGGTCCCAGATGACTGTGCGGTGACTACAGGAAGTGACGTTTAGCCCGGGCAATGAAGGTGGCAGACTACAAGGGACCCCCTAGCAACAGGAATTTAGAGGTGAGCAAAAAAAAATTTTTTTTCCAACTATTTTTTTTTCTTTTTTTTATGATTTTTAAGCCACATTTTTTTTTTGGTCGCAACCCCACTTTAAAGAAATGTCTTTAGAAACCAGGTTCTCCATATGCATTATATCATTTACAATGCTCACCCAGGCAGTCAGGAATGGAGTTGATTTCCTTTGTCTGGAGATTGCTGAGTGGGCAGCCAAAGGACAGTGTTTGAGGATGTTGCTTTTAGTGCTGCAGATGGGGCCTGGTACCATGGACAAATAACCTCTGGGGTGAGTTTCATACCTTTTTATACAGACTCTAGACAGCACCACCAAATGTGTAGTTGAGATCCAGATGTTTGCAGATATCTCCAACATGTATGCATGACAAGAACAAACAATGAATGAGTGTAGGGCATCTGTACCATATGGACATTAACTTATAATGGATAGATGGAAGGGCCTGGAAAACTCGCTATGAAATTTACCTCATCCAGATTTAACCGCTTCCCGACCGCCTCCTGTAGATATACGTCAACAGAATGGCACGGGCAGGCAAAAGCACGTACCTGTACGTCCCCTTTAATTTGCCTGCCCGCTGGCGGCGCGCGCGACCCGGTCGGGAGCTCCGTGACCACGGCCGCGGGACCAGCGGACCCGATCGCCGCTGGTATCCCGCGATCGGGTTACGGAGCTGAAGAACGGGGAGAGGTCTATGTAAACAAACCTCTCCCCGCGCTTCCTACACTGACTGTCAGTGATCGGCGGTTCCCTGTCATCGGGAACGCCGATCAATGACGTCAGACGTACAGCCACGCCCCCCTACTGTCAAAAAAAAACACAACACGTCACACTGACTCCTCCCCGCCCCCTAGTGGTTAACCCCCTAACTACAACTGTCATTTACATAGGAATCAGTGCTATTTAAATAGCAGTGATTGCTGTATAAATGACAAATGTCCCAAAAATGTGTCAAAAATGTCCGATGTGTCCGCCAAAATGTCGCAGTCACAATAAAAATCGCTGATCGCCGCCATTACTAATAAAAAAAAAATATTAATAAAAATGCTATAAAACTATCCCCTATTTTGTAAACGCTATAACTTTTGCGCAAACTAATCAATAATCGCTAATTGCGATTTTTTTTTACCAAAAATATGTAGAAGAATACGTATCGGCCTAAACTGAGGAAAAAAAATGTTTTTTTATATATTTTTTGGGGATATTTTATATAGCAAAAAGTAAAAAATATTGCATTTTTTTCAAAATTGTCGCTCTATTTTTGTTTATAGCGCAAAAAATAAAAACCGCAGGGGCGATCAAATACCACCAAAAGAAAGCTCTATTTGTGGGAAAAAAAGGACGCCAATTTTGTTTTGGAGCCACGTCGCATGACCGCGCAATTGTTAGTTTAAAGCGACGCAGTGCCGAATTGCAAAAAGGGGCCTGGTCCTTTGGCTGCCAATTGGTCCGGGGCTGAAGTGGTTAAGTGATGGTTGAGAAAGGGGGGGATAGAGAAAGGGGATTATAACGGTACTAATATAATAAAGGAAGGACACTCGTGATTTTTTGTTAAAAATTTACAAAAACATTTATTCGATAGAAAAACATACAAGTCAGTATATGATACAAAAAGAAGAAGGTAAAAAGGGTGGTTCAGACAGCAAGAGGCCCACTGGTGGACAGGGGAGAAAAGGGCATTGTTGGCTGAAGCACCATAGATAATCTAGCATCTTGACAAACAAATATGGAGATCTATGCAGGTGTAGATCAGGGGTACAGTTTTGTTCTTAGATGTAGACGACCAACATGTTTCGCCAAGCATTGGCTTCTTCAGGGTCACTAAGACAGTTTGTACCCAAATAAGTGTGTCGTCAGACCAAGAAACAGGGCCAAATCAGCACCACTTGTAAGGTCGAGTATAGATGCCAAAAAGGAAAAGCACTGCAGGGGGCGTATATAAAACCAACTAAGAATAAGCCAAAAATATAGGAGGCGCCAGAACATCCAACCATTGGATTCCGAGGCGCCAGCACATTTGGATTTCTGTTACAAAAGAAGTTTTTCTATCTCTGCTTCTGGATGGGTTATCTTACTCCTGGACAGCAATGATTTAAATCAACCTTAGGCTCTATGCCGTATCTACCTACATCTCTGCCATAATTGGCTGGATGACATTTATAAATATATTACCTATACAAACTTTGTATCTATCTCCAAATTCTGGCGCCTCCTATATTTTTGGCTTATTCTTTTTTTTTTTTTTTTCCCCCCCTCCACCCCCCTCCCCCCCCTTCCCCCCCTCCATCCCTAACTCCCATCGCTGCCCTCTCTCTTGTACTCAAGTGACCCATGCTCCCTCTCAAATTGCAACCCCTCCAACAGTTGGGGGATCTCCCTTCCTGAAATTTGCTTGTTATGTCGGGGGTCGCGTACCACCTAATTAAACATTTGTAATTCATTTCAGCTGTTCGCATATCTACTGATGAACTATGAGTGAGCTTCATTATTTTTCTAATCATCCCAGTGTTTATCTGTGACCCTAAATCTCTCTCCCATTTCTCGATGAATGGGGGGACCGCCAGCCTGTCCTTCTCAATCAGCAACTTATATATTTTTGATATGGACTTTTTGGTATTTTCTGCTGTGCATATTTGCTCTATCCTCGTCAGGTTTCCACATGCCCTGATTGGTTTTGGAAGTTTCTTCACGAACTGGCACAGCTGGAGGTACCGCCATTCATCGATTTTAAATATATCCACTCTTTTTTTTAGATCAGTTAGTGCTAGTGGTTGTCCCGCCAATATTACATCCCCTAATTTTGTTTCATCTTTAATTATCCAATTCCCTCCTATGTCTATTTTCCCAGGAGGGAAATAGTCATTCTCCTTGAGTGAAAGTAAAGGTGAGTTATAGTTTCCGTTCAACTGTTTATAAACCTTGTCCCAGATTTTTAACGTGTGCCATGTGATTGTGTGTGTGTGAACATCCAGTGCTCTATACCCCGGAGGGTTCCAGATAATTCTTCCTAAGTGAGTCTTGCTCAATGCCCTTTCTAAGTGTACCCATCTTTTACTTGAGTTTGTTTTCCCCCAATCTGGAATTCTAGAGAGTGCAATTGCGTGATAATAGCTAATTATATCGGGGACCGCCAGTCCCCCATTGTTCTTACCCTGTTTTAAAAGATTCAACGACGTGCGGTGTTTCCCATTTTTCCATACAAAATTCATCAGTATTGAGTTAAGCTTCCTAAGGTATTGCTGGGGTAGGGGGAGAGGGAGCATCTGTAACTTATAAGTTATTACAGGTAGTATCATCATTTTAACCGTGTTGACTCGTCCAATCCAGGACATGGGCCTGCTATTATATTCCTTACATTTTTTTTTTTCACTTCATCTAATAAGGGGAGGAAGTTGATCCTATACAATTTTCCAATTGAGTTAGCCAATTCTACCCCCAGGTATTTTATTTGCTTCTTCCAAACAAATTTATGTTCTTTCTTTAGTAACCTCTGCTCTGTTTTACTTACATTGATATTAAGTATATGAGATTTAAAGGGGTTAACCCGAAAATTTGAGAGGGCTCCATATTCTGTGAGGGATTTCAAAAGAATGGGCATCGTCTTCCGAGGGTTAACGACGTAAAACAATATGTCGTCTGCAAATGCCGCCAGTCTGTGGGACTCTCCCTCCACTCTACATCCCTCTATGTCGGGGTTATTTCTTATTGATGACAATAGTGGCTCCAATGTCAGGACGAAAAGGAGAGGAGACAGGGGGCAGCCTTGCCTCGTCCCATTCCTCATTTCGAACCATTCGGAGAGGACTCCATTGACTTTAATATTTGCCTTAGGGCTACCATAAAGGGCCTTGATTCGACTAATGAATCTCGGCCCAAACCCCATGTGCTCAAGGGTGTTAAACATGAACCCCCAGTCTACTCTGTCAAATGCTTTTTCAGCATCTATAGACAAAAGCAGACTGGGGGTCCCCGAATCCCTCATCCTCTGGAGGGCCAGTAGAGTCCGGACTCCATTGTCCCTCCCTTCCCTCCCTGGGACGAAGCCCACCTGATCAGGGTGAATCAGTGTCTCCAGGTGCCCTCTCAATCTCTCAGCCAAAATTTTGGCATACAACTTAGTGTCTGCATTCAACAGGGAGATAGGCCTGTAGTTAGAACACTTAGATCCATCTTTCCCTTCTTTAGGGAGAACTGTTATAGTTGCTGACAGGGAGGCTTCGCCCATAGCGTATGTTGTTCCAAGCCCATTCATATATTGTTGGAGTCTAGGGATCAGGATCTCCTTAAAAGTTTTATAGTAAAAGATGGAGAAACCATCTGGGCCCGGGCTTTTCCCTATAGAGGAGTTCTTCAGTGCTCGCAATATTTCCGCCTCCGAAATTGGCTGTTCTAGTGCCTCTCTATCTTCCTGGCCCAGAGATTCCAACCCCGCTCTTTTAAGAAAGTCTGAGATTTTTTTTATATTATTTTTTTTTTTTTTTGAAATATTTTTTGTTTGGTCCCCCTTTTTAGCATCCTTGTAATCTACGGAGTAGAGCTCTTCATAATACGCCCTAAAGGATGAAGCAATATCTTGGGAGACATATTTAAACTCACCATTTTTGTCTTGGATTTTTTCTATATAATTTTTTGTTTTTTGTTTTTGAACTATTCTTGCCAGGTGTTTACTGGATTTATTCCCCCAGATATACCGTTCTTTTATTGTCCTGTTATAAATCTGCTTTGCTTCATGTTCTAAGCAGTCTCTCAGTTCATCCCTCTTTGCTAAAAGGTCTTGAAATAAAACCTTATTTTGGGCCGAGGCTGCCTTATGTTTTTGTTCCAGGTTTTTTAAGTCGTTCGACAGATCCTGCACTTTCCTCCTCCTCTCCTTATTTGCCCACGCGGCTTTCCCTATCAGTATCCCTCTAATGAATGCTTTGTGTGCCTCCCAGAGACTGGCCCCATTAACTTCCCCATTATCGTTATCAGAAAAAAAAACCTCTAATTCTCTTTTTACGCATTCCACCACTTCTCCGTCTCGCAGTAACTCCTCATTAAGTTTCCACCCACATGATGGGGGTTTATATTCTGGCACAGCCAGAGTCACAGAGGCGGGGGCGTGGTCGGAAAGCGTAATTGTCTCTATTTTTGTTTGTAGTACTCTATCCAAAATTCCGTGATCTACAAATATATAATCTAATCTAGTGTACGTCCCGTGGACAGGGGAGAAAAACGTATAGTCCCTTGTTTGGGGGTGCTGTACCCTCCACACGTCCAACAGTTGTTTTTTGTGGAATTCATTTTTTACAGACGATAACTGTTCGTTTCTTGTCCCCTGGCCACCGGACGTACTGTCTAAACTGGGGTCCATGACAAAATTAAAATCACCCATAAGAATTACATAACCCTTTCTGAAAGCCCCCAGTTTTCTCAGTATCCCATTCATAAACCTAATAGGGTTATTATTTGGCGCGTAAACATTGGCAAACGTATATGTTGTTCCAAATAGGGATCCCCTCAGGAACAAATACCTTCCCTCTGGATCTACCTTTCTATCTTCTAGCTGGAAATGCATATCTCCAGAAAAGCCAATGGCCACCCCTCTATATCTACTTGAGGGAGAATCGGCATAGAACCAGTTAGGGTATGTTCTTGATAGCAGTTTCAGGTTTGTGTTGTGAGCAAGATGTGTTTCTTGGAGGAAAATCACATTGGCCCCATATCTCCCTATCTCTTCGAGAATCATATGCCGTTTGCTAGTAGAGTTCAATCCTTTCACATTATAGGTTAGGAATTTCAAGTCGGGAGTCATTAGTCAAATAACCAAAAAATTTCCTGAGTAAAGGGCAGCGATGAGAGTCTTCCCCCCCGAACCCCTTTCCTCCCTCCTAAACCCCTACCTCCCTCCCCCCCCTCCCCTTCCCTCCAGCCCTCCTAAACCCCTCCCTCCCCCCCTCTTCCTCCCCCTCCCTCCTTCCCCTTCCCGACCCCATCTAGGGTCTCTCTTCCGACGATGACCCATTTCTTAGAGTCCCTCGGAACAGCTATGGTGAGGTGGGGTTCTTTCCCCGCCCCCTCCCACTTTTCTTGTTCCCAGTTGGACTTGGGGAATAGTGGGCCAGGTGGATGAAGAAGTGCTGGATAAGATCTAATCTATTTTCTTCGTTTAGCTCCCCCCGTGATCCACTCGTCCCCCCCGCCACCCCCGACCCATCCCAAAATCGCCCTCCCAGCTCTCTGTCCATCCCGGAAGAGCAGGGATAGGGATGTTAAGGTTGGTACAAAAGTCCTGCAGCTCCTCTGGTACCCTAAGTCTGGCCGACCGTCCTTCTTTTATGCCGATGAGGCTTGCTGGGAACCCCCATCTATATTTTATATTTTCATTGCGCATTACTTCCAACAGCGGTCTCTGATGCCGTCTTCTTTCTAGTGTGCGTGCCGAGAGATCCGCATACAGCTGTATCTCGGTGCCTTCGTGTTGTAAATGGGGGTTGCCTCTTGTCTTCTGCCAGATGTTTTCTTTATCCCTAAAATTCCGGAACCTGACTATTACATCCCTTACTCTTCCGTGCTCGGATCGATCCAACGCTCCGATGCGATGTATTCTTTCAATCGTCGGGAATTTCCCCTCTTCTAGCCCTATTATGGGACAAAGTAGTGATCTGACTATTTTTTCTAGATCCTCCCCTTTTTGTTCAGGGATCGCCCTGAGACGGATATTTTGTCTTCTGTCTCTGTTCTCCTGGTCTTCTATTTTCTGTAACATTTCTCTCTGGTTCAATTGACATCTTTTGAGTGATATCTTTATGTTATTGATTTCCTTGGCCATTTCCTCTACTCTTTCCTCCGCCACCTCAACTCTGGTCAATAAATGACCCAGATCCTCTCTCAGAGTAGTTATTTCCATTTTTATCACATTTTCCACTTTTAGTAACATAGCCTCCATTTCTCTTTTTGTTGGAAGTTGGTCACCCCTATCCTGATCTTCCGCTCTGCTACTCTCCGCTTCACTTCCATTTGTGCAATCATCTCTAGATTGGTCATGGGCCCCTTCCATTTTCCTGTTGGTACCTTTATTTTTCTCCATAATGGCCTTGGGTTGGTGGATGGTCTCCGGGGTTTTGGGGGTACCACCTTGTTTTAGATATTGTTGAATGGTGCTCGTATCTTCTTTTGGTGTTTTAGAGGCCCCTTTTTTGGGCGCTTTAGTTGTACTTTTACTCATTTTTTCCCAGCTTCGCCCCTCTTGTACTCTTCCTCTACCCTAGCTCCCTTTCTATACCCACGCTTTTCAGCTGCCCTTAAGGTATACTTAATTTATATTTGTGTTCCTAGTAGGGTTGATATAATGTCTTCCGTTCAGCACCCACTGTAAGATTGCATAGAACAGGGCCTTAGGGAATACAGGTCCTGGGGAGGAGGGATAGCCGGAATGTAAATCTGTGCCCCGGTTCATGAGCCCTTCAAAGGGAAGGGAATGATATCCAGGTTTTCCAGATGCGCTACCTTTCTCAGGCTCTCTCGGGGTATGGTGTAATGGAGCAGCAAAAATTCTACTCATACCCGTTTTGATTCCAATTTTTAAAAGTGTATGCTTCGTGTGCTGTATTCTGTAGTGATGTTCTAATAAATCCACCGGGTTGGGTGATTAGTTTGCTGATTGCATACGCACACAGTCTCTGGCTAAGTCCCAGCTCTCTATGGGTATTTAGGGGGAGAGAGGGGTCTGTTCTCACTCCTCAAGGCCAAGCCTACGAGAGAAAAAAAAAGAGAGGAACACTAAAAGTGCTGCTGTAGGCGAACCCCAAAAAAAAAAAAGGAGGAGAGAAAAAAAAAGAAAAAAAAACAAGAGAGAATCTTTTTCTCTTTCCTTATCCCTTCCCCCTTTAGGACCATCAGGGGGCGTACAGTGCTTTGCAGAACCTTTTGCTGATTTTTTTCAGGCATTGGAAAGAACAGACATTTTGTCCTCATCCATGTATGTATATTGTATAGCCCCAAACTACAGGTGATTTTAGGGGGGGGGAGGGGGAGGTCTTTTCACTCTCTTCAAGTCAGTGGCCAAAACCGAGAAACACAAAAAAAAAAAAAAAAAAGAAAAGAAAGAGGAGAGAAAAATAGTACTGATATAACTCCAGTCCTGTATAATTCACACACAAGATACTTTGGCCGTGGTAAATGTTACGCTATGTGAGCCTTGGATAGTACCGTGAAGCTAGTATGTGAGGAAGTAATTTCTTTTTTTTCCCCCTAGCGGCCATCCGGGGACATCACAGTGCCTTAATGAGCCTTTTGCTGGGCTTTTGCAGGTACTGCCAAACATTTAGCGTCTTTCTTAATAATACTATAATAAGCAGCCTTGGCTTACCTCCGCATGTTGATACAGTTCTTCCGACCCAAATGGGTATGATATACTCACAGATTGTGCCTCGGGTCCCTTAGATTTTTTTTTTTTTTTTTTTCCACCTGTGCTGCAGGTTTACTCAGTTTCAGGAGAGCGTATTGGAGAGAGTGAGCGAGCGACGGAGCCGGGGGGGCGGCGGGGGAGTAGAGGAGTAGGACCAGGGGGAGAGCTAGAGGGACACCGTTCAAGTCCGCGTCAGGACATCGCTCCGAACCCGGTTGCCGTTGGTTTGGCCATTCGCCTGGGTCTCCACATCCGCGGCGGACTAGCCGACATACGGCGCTGCGTCACCCTCGGACCTCCCGCCCGACACGCCAGTCCTTTCTCCTGGAGCCTCTCACGCTCCGAAGTGTCCCTGCACGATCCTCGACATCACCTCTCACAAATCCACCTGCAGGCTGACCCCTCCCTCCGTGCCTACGTCCTACGTCTGCACGTCCATCCCCCCCCTTTTTGGCTTATTCTTAGTTGGTTTTATATACGCCCCCTGCAGTGCTTTTCCTTTTTGGCATCTATACTCGACCTTACAAGTGGTGCTGATTTGGCCCTGTTTCTTGGTCTGATGACACACTTATTTGGGTACAAACTGTCTTAGTGACCCTGAAGAAGCCAATGCTTAGCGAAACATGTTGGTCGTCTACATCTAAGAACAAAACTGTACCCCTGATCTACACCTGCATAGATCTCCATATTTGTTTGTCAAGATGCTAGATTATCTATGGTGCTTCAGCCAACAATGAGGCCCTTTTCTCCCCTGTCCACCAGTGGGCCTCTTGCTGTCTGAACCACCTTTTTTACCTTCTTCTTTTTGTATCATATACTGATTTGTATGTTTTTCTATCGAATAAATGTTTTTGTAAATTTTTAACAAAAAATCACGAGTGTCCTTCCTTTATTATACTAGTACCGTTATAATCCCCTTTCTCTATCCCCCCCTTCTCAACCATCATTAACTTATAATGTTATCTTCTGGCTGTGATTGGAGATAAAGAAACTGTGTGTAAGAATATGTTTTTGTTGATTCATCCTTCAAAAATTTTACCCAGTGCTTATTTCCAATCCATGCTCAGTTTTGTTTTTCTGTCTCTTAGAAGGGGTTATACTGTGGGATGGGTGTTTAAAGCACTACAGGACAGAGAGTGCACAGTCCACATAGGCTTTTTTGCTTAACTGCATATAAATCTGTTTCTTGTAAGTGGTTTTGTGAAATGCTGTGATCTACTTTTGTTTCTCATGATTTGGAAGTCTTTGCATCTCATCCCATGAATCTGGCTCTGGTTTTATTTCAATGTGAGCAACATGGGACAGATGTTTGGCTGTTTCCCTTTATTGCTTCTGGTGGATTTCCTGATTGAAGCCTATTGTGGCCTGGTTTCTCCTTTTACAGTATTTAGATTGCCTGCATTGATTTCAATTTCTGTGTCACCTTTTTGCTTACCTTCATGTGACACTGATGTGGAATTTCCCTCCATTTGAAGTGTTTGTGTTAGTTCATGAAATTTTGAACACACTGAAGTTTCATCGATAATTATACTTCTACTGATGGTTGCCATGTTTGTGTCTCTGTGTAGAATTCTGTATCCCTTTTGTGATTCACTGTACACCCACAAGTACACCTTCCTTTACTTGAACATCCCATTTAGTACGTTTTTCTTTTGGGATGTGCACTTAGGCTTTGCTTCCAAAAACGTTTGGATGGTTCAAATTCGGGACCCTTCATATGGACACACCACAGTTCATATGGAGTTTTCTCTGTTGATTTTCCTGGTAGTCGATTTTGGAGATAGCTTGTGGTCATAATTGCCTCCCCCCAATATTTGGTTGGCATATCTGCATCAAACAGCATGGTTGTGCCACTCTTGCATAGAGTACGGTTCATTATAGACAGTTTGCTGTCTCCCCCACATGGCTTCTTGCAAACTGCAAATGGGATTTCTTATGGCTTTCTTTCAACAATGGCTTTCTTCTTGCCACTCCTCTATAAAGGCCAGATTTGTGGAGTGCATGACTAATAATTGTTCTGTGGACAGATTCTCCCACCTGAGCTGTGGATCTCTGCAGCTCCTCCAGAGTTACCTCTTGGCTGCTTCTCTGATTAATGCTCTTCTTCTTGCCCGGCTTGTCAGTTTAGGTGAACGGCCATGTCTTGGTAGGTTTGAAGTTGTGCCATACTCGTTCCATTTTCGGATGATGGATTGAACAGTGCTCCGTGAGATGTTCAAAGCTTGGGATATTTTTTTATAACATAACCCTGCTTTAAACTTCTCCACAACTTTATCCCTAACCTGTCTGATGTGTTCCTTGGCCTTCGTGATGCTTTTTATTCACTAAGGTTCTCTAAAAAAAACTCAGAGGGCTTCACAGAACAGCTGTATTTATACTGAGATAAAATTACACATAGGTGGACTCTATTTACTAATTAGGTGACTTCTGAAGGCAATTATTGGTTCCACTAGATTTTAGGGGTATCAGAGTAAAGGGGGCTGAAAACAATTGCATGCCACATAAGATGTTTATTTGTAAAAAAAAATATATATTTAAACCCATTTATCATTTTCCTTCCACTTCACAATTATGCACCACTTTGTGTTGGTCCATCACATAAAATCTCAAGAAAATACATTTATGCTTTTGGTTGTAACATGACAAAATGTGGAAAAATTTCAAGGGGTATGAATACTTCTTCAAGGCACTGTATTCCAATGTCACTTCATCATCTGGACATGCATCAAGTGCTGTGACAAACCTTTCATAACTTTCTGGTAAACCACTTAGTAATAGTGCTGGCCTTCCTCCACACAGGAGGTTGAGGCTCTGATGAGTGCTCTCTGCTAGTTTGGCCCAATATACATTCCAGGACTTATCCTTTTTCCAGAATGGAAACCTTCAAGAGCAGACAGAAGGGTGTGCAAGGACACCTTTCTGAAGGAAAGCCACGGTCCATTTCGGTCCATTCATCTGCCACAGGAGTCTTGTTGACGGGAGATTCCCCCCCCCCCCCCCCCACCAAGGCTAATGTAATGGGGGCCAGGGTGTTTGATTATGCACACAGATGGTAAAGCCCATTTTGGGATCTGTGGGTGCCTTCTATGGTAAAACTGTGTTTATTATGGTAACGGTGTTACTTTTGGTGAATATTATACGACTACAAAGGGCAATAATTCTAAGTCCCCTCTCAAAGGGATTTATAGGCTTTTTTTCTCTTCTGTGTCTTGTACAAAGAAGGCCGTAGAATGGAGACCAGTGTTAAATTTAAAGAAACTGAATCTTGGTGGGAGATGGACATTTCCAGTTCCTTTCCTTCAGGGCTCTCCACCTCACTGATGACCTTTATGGAGGTCCTAACCTCTGTATAGCCCTTTTGAGGAAACATCCTGAGAAGTTTTGGCTGGATAGGAAGTGTCAAGACAGTTGGTACAGACCACCCGGCATAGATATGGAAGCCCAGTTCAATGCTCAAGTGAGTACCTTTCTCCTCCTTCTCAGAATGGGCCAAGCAGCAAGGAGAGTCTTCAGAATGTTGTATCTCTGTGGTGTCAGCTTTCCAATGCAGGGATCCCCTGGAAACCATGGTGTCTTCCATCCCTATGCTACCCTGGGCACACTGGATTCTCTGGACGTTCCAAAGAATTTTCCTTTCGCAGCTCAGGAGGCAGCACCTGAGTCAGTTCAAAGTGCTTCTCCTAAGATATGCAGGAGACTCTGGTGATGGGTATGTCAGGTGACCCTCACTAGATCCCATACGATAGGTTCATTATCCTGGACTATTGTCACTACTGATACCAGTGCTACAGGGTGGATCACCACCTGCAGTCATCTCAGTACGCAAGACAGGTGGAGTTTCCCATCAGATAGGGTAGTCTTCAATGTACTGCAAATCTGAGCAGTTGGGATAGCACTATCGGCGCTGTCGCCTCATATTTGGCTGGTTATTCTGCATTAGGGTCAACAAAACAGCAGTGTTATACATTTATAAACCAAGGAGAAACAATGGCAGGTTCCAATAGACGTGGAGATCTCATGTGCCTGATCAAATGTAATCTTGGCTGCAGAATCCTACATCTTATTCCTTCCAGGCAAGTTGGGTCCTATGCCCCTTGGGCATCTTTGTCCCCAAAGTGGTTTCTGTTTTCATCTTACAAAAAAAGTGGCGCTTTCATTTTTTTCTGACAGAGACAGTACCTATCCTACACAAACTGGACCTAACAAGTCTCAAAAACACCTACCTTCAAGCCACTCCCTATTTTAGATCCTCCGGGGGGCTGTTCGTGTTTCCATCAGGCAAGCTCAGAGGAGGAAGCTACAGCAAAATCTTGTGATCTTGGAGTGTCAAGGTTGTCCAGAAAACATACAGTGCGCTCAGGCAAGAACCTCCAGAAGTGATAGAGACTCATTCAGCTAGATCCATCTCTACGTCTTTAAGTTCGGGGCAGGGCATGAAAAATGTTTATGGAAACATCTACAGAGCAGCAGGCCGCTTGCTGTAGTGCATGTGTCTCAGGTGCTACTTGGAAGATTCAGGGACTCGTACGTCAGTGGACTTTGACGAAATGATGGGTCAGGCTTCCTTGTTCATTGTAATAAAGTTTGACTATACATTTTAGCCCTCCTTGTTTAGCTTGTTATTTATCACATGAATGCTGCCATTTTGGTGACAGGAATCACATATTTACCGTAATTTTTCTTTCCTAAAGCCAATTTATTGTACAGTGTTGCCAACCCACCAAAGTGAAATTTACATCAGGGTTCACAGAGTTCCCCTTTGCACTGTAAGGGGCAATACTGCAGACTCTGATGTAAAGGGCAATGCCAGGAACTCTGATGGTGTAGGCGACTCTGGTGACCAGAGACCACCTTCTGCAGAGTGAATACACTAAGGTAAGCGGGGGGGGGTTCCTGATATGAAGGGGGAACCTTTACATCAGTGCCCGCTTACATTATTACATTCACTCCACCTTACATCAGTGACCTCCCCTCAGACTGGCCTGATGGCGCTGTCACTGACCTCCTCCCAGGTGCACCATGCAGGGCTCAGTCAAACGGCTTCAGCTTGGTGGCTCTGGTTTTATCCTATAGTCTCCACGCCACAGTCCACACACATCTGACTTCTCCCGTGACTTCCATCCCAGCAGCGCTCCCACTCTTTTTTTTTTAATTATAATCTTTATTAGTTTTTCCATCTATAAAACATGTTTACACCTCAACACAATATTCCAGGACCAGTATCTTTTTTACATACATTTTGTACTTAACACATAGGTATATCTCTTTATGAAGATAAAAAAAGAGCACTCTATATTCCCTCCACTAAAAAGGAGGGAGCCGCTTTTTGAGTAATATTGCCTGGATTTACTCCTGTCTCATTATCCCCCCTTTCCCGCCTCCCCTCCCCCCCCTCTATTCCAGCTGTATCTGATGTATTCCCTCTATCCATGGTCTCCACATCCTATCAAATTCTTTCATATTATATCTCTTTATGTACGCGGCTCTCTCCTTCGGAGGGTTTCATTCATTATATCGATCCAATTCTTTACTGTGGGTGGCATCTGTGATTGCCATCTCATCATTATCATCTTCCTGGCCTGATACATGCCCCTTAATATTGCCACTGTTGTACTTTTTGTTTCACCCTTTTCCTGTCTATACCCCAGGATACAAAGTACCACTTCCCTTTCCACTTCTTTTTTAAATATGCTCTTCAATACTTTTGTCACCCCTTCCCAGTACCGGAAGAGCTTGGGGCATCTCCATACCATATGGACCAGGTCCCCCTGCCCCTGGCACCTCGGACACTTATCATTAGGCCTTCTTCCAAATTTACATAACAGCTTTGGTGTATAATACGCTCTGTTAAGTAGCATCAGATGTGAGAATTTCTGGGCGGGCGAAACCGATATCATCGGGGCTAGTTCTAGTATTCTCTTCCATTGTCCCTGTGGAATGGCACCTAGATCCTGTTCCCATTTTTTTTTTACCTCCAGCAGCTTTACTTCGCCTAGGGTCCCTCTGTTCAGTAGTTTATATATCACAGATATTAATCCTTTAGTGGATCCTGGCTCCCCAATAACCTGTAGCACTGGTAGTTCCTCCCATACCATAGGTTGGTTTCGAAACTGGGCTTCTAGGGCATGGCTTATTTGAAGATAACTAAACTGTGTATTCTGGGGGATATCAAATTCCCTTTTTAGTACTTCGAATTTTTTTATGGCCTGACCATCGTATATTTGGCTCACTTTTTTAATTCCCCTATTTTCCCACTCCCTGATTTTCCCCATTATACGTAATTCCTGTAGGTTGCTATTGTTCCAGATTGGGGTATATATGTTAGTCTCCATATATTTTAACTTTTTTTTTGACGACTTTCCAAACTTTACTGACCATTTTTGTTGTTGGGTTCTTAGCCCCAAACGACCCTGCCTCTAAAGTTTCTATTATGGTCTCGTGTAGCGCGCCTGTCAAAAGAATTTTTCCATTAGGGGACCCTCCCTCTTGGGCACAACATCCCACTAATTGTTGTAACTGAGACGCTAGATAGTATATCTCAGGATTGGGCAGTGCAAGACCCCCTTCCCATGAAGGGAGTTGCAGAGTCCGAAGCCGTATTCTTGCCTGTCCCCCCTTCCACACCAATTCCCTAAATAGACTCTCGATTTTATCAAACCATTTTCTGGGGATCCATATGGGGGCATTATGGAGCACATACAACAGTTGGGGCAGCCAAATCATTTTTATTAATGAACATCTACCGGCACTAGACAGGGGGAGGGATTTCCATGTTTTAATTTTCTCCCTAAACTTCCCCAATATTGGTATCAGATTATTATGCAAGTATTGATTGGGGTCTCTTGTTATCCTGATCCCTAAATATTTAAGGGAATCTACGACTGCTAATTTAGGGCTATTCCATAGCATCCCTTCCCTTATTTCGGCCATCGGAAGGAGCTCTGACTTCGTCCAGTTGATCTCTAGACCCGTGAAACTACCAAACCTCTCCACAGCTTTCATTGCTTCCTCCAATGAGTGTTCTATGTCCCCCAGGAAGAGCAATATATCATCAGCATATAATGCTATACGCTCTTCTCCTGAGATCCTACGGAAACCTACAATGTCAGGGCTCCTTCTGATGTACTCCGCAAGGGGCTCCATAGCTAGCGCAAAGAGCAAGGGCGATAAAGGGCACCCCTGCCTGGTTCCCCTTTCCAATTTTATTTGATTTGAAAATCTATTGTTAATTTTTAATCTAGCTACTGGTCTGTCATAGAGCATCTTGATCCACCCGATCAGCGTGGGTCCAAATCCAAACTCTTCCAGTATACGCCAAATGTATTCCCACTCTATAGAGTCGAAGGCTTTGGTCACATCCAATGATAATATCGCCTTCGACCCTATATTGTCTGTTGGCGTTTGAAGATTTAAAAAAGCTCTCCTTATATTTGTACTGGTTGATCGGTTTGCTATGAACCCAGACTGATCAGGGTGGACCAATTTTGAAATAACTTTATCCATTCTAGCTGAGATAACTTTAGCTAGAATTTTTGCATCCGTGCACAAAAGGGAGATTGGCCTATACGACGCGGCATCTAGGGGATCTTTCCCTTCCTTATGAAGTACGATGATGGTAGCTTCTCTCATTGACTCAGGGAGATAACCCACCTCCATTGCCCCCCCTAAAACCTTCAACAGTTCCGGGAGCAGGATATCCCCATAGTATTTATACGTTTCCGTTGGGAGACCATCCGGACCCGGAGACTTTTGATTTGCCATGTCGGCTACAGCCTGTTGTAATTCGGAGAGCGTTATTGGGGAATCCAGACCAACTCTTTCTTCAAGTGTTATCTTCGGAAGGGCTACCTTCCCCAAAAAACTCTCCATCATTGATCTCCCCGCTCCCCTTACTCGTGCGGAGTATAAGTCCCTATAGAACTCCTCGAAGCTTTCCAGTATACTTTTGGAGTTCGAGGTTACCCCCCCGTCTCTACTTCGAATAGCTGATACATTACTGGGGGCCCTGTTCGCCCTTGCCACCTGGGCCAACATCCTCCCCACCATCTCTCCTTCCATGAAGGCCTCCTGCCTCTGTAACAACTGTTTGGTCTCGACTCTCTGGATTACACATAATTTATATTCCTGTTGTTTTTCCAGCCATTTTTCTTTCCCTTCCATTGTTGGGGCTAGAATATAATTAGCCTCCGCTGCAGCCGCTTCCCTCCTTTTATTTTCTTCCTGTGCCCTTACCCCCTTGTTGTACTTCGCCACCTGCTGAATTAATAATCCCCTCAAGAAAGCCTTAAGGGTATCCCATATAATCCCTGATTCTGCTGTGTTTGCGTTGACTACAATAAATTCTCTCAGTGTTGGTGGGATGGTATCTATACTTCTGAGTATCTCAAACCAGCACGGGTTAATTTTCCACCCCCTCAATATTTCCTCCCTCCCTATCTTTAAACTAAGCATAAGAGGGGAGTGGTCCGAGATCCCCCTTGGCCAATACTCAACTGCTTCTACCAGCTCCAATGCCCTATCGTTTCCCATCACCATATCAATTCTGGAGAGGGTGGAGTGTGTGGCCGACCAGCAAGAAAATTGCTGAGCGTCAGGGTTCCGCACCCTCCAGAAGTCTATCCAACCCACCTCCTCCATAAACCGACTCAACTGCCCTTTCTTCATGTTTTCTGCTACCCTCTGGACTGGGAATCTGTCCATATTGTAATCCAATACCTGGTTAAAGTCACCTATTATTATGATTGGTGTTCCCTGCTTATCCAACAGGAACTCGTTTAATTTAAGCATGATCTCCATTTTAAATGGGGGGGGGACATACACATTTGCTATCACCATCTTTTTATCTTCAATTTGACAACAGAGAAAAATATACCGGCCCATTTCATCTGAGATGGCTTGCATGCAGGAAAAATTCACCCCTTTCTTCACCATTATGCTAACCCCTCTACTGTATGAGCCATAAACCGAGTGGTACTGAAATTGGTATACCCCATTCTGCCTTTGTAGTTGTTGGGCTGTTTCTTTTGTCAAATGGGTTTCCTGCAGGCAAGCCACATCAATCCCATAGTTCCTCATCATAGAAAACACTATTGCCCTCTTACCCGCTGTGCCTAACCCTCTTATATTCCATGACCCAATTCTTAATATTTTAGATTGCATCATTTTTCACCCAATGTATTTTAATCAGTAGTATTTTATCTCTATAGCAGTGTTTTCACCCATTATCCTAGTGGTTCCCCGTTGAAAAGCTCTATGTGTCTCCCTTTTTACTTCCCACTTCTGTGCGTCTACCGTGATTCTCTCTTTTTTATCAGTGGATGTACCCTTTTTCCCTTGGCCCTTTACACACCTTTGATCTGAAATATTACCCATACCCATCCCTCCACCCTCCCCCCCCCCTCCCCCACAGTTCTCCCCCCACCCCCCCCCCCCCCCCCCCCTTACCCCCCTTACCCCCCTCCCCCCCTCTCTCGGTGAACCCCCCGGGGACTACCAGTGACCTTATCCCATACTCTTAACCCTTTCTTCACATACACCCTTATCAACATCCTCTCGTACCCGCCCACTGTGCCAACCCCCCCCCCCCCCCCCCCCCCTCGTGTAATCTATTCTGAGTACCACAACTTATCACAATGCCAGTAACCTTTCCCTGTTCTCCTCCACCCATTTCTCTACCCCTCCTGGATCCTCAAAGTACCGGGTTTCCCCCAGGGCCGTTACCCTCAGTTTGGCCGGGTATAAAAGAGCATATTGAATTTTAAACTTTTGTAGTGAACGTTTGACCTGGGTGAATTCTGCCCTACGTTTTTGGAGCTCCTGAGAGAAATCTGAATAGAAAGAAATTTTAATCCCATTAAAAAAGATATTCCCTCTGTCCCTGGCTTTTCGCAGAAGTGTCACTTTGTCCTTAAAATTAAGGAACTTCATTAACAGGGTTCGTGGATAGCCTCCTGCTGGTGGTGGGCGGAACGGCACCCTATGTGCTCTTTCGATGCTAAATGATCTTGAAAAGGATTCTCTCCCAAAGGTCTCAGTTAACCAGCCTTCCAAAAATTCAGTAGGGTTGGATCCTTCACTCTTCTCAGGCATTCCCACTATCCTAATGTTATCTCTACGACTCCTGTTCTCGATTTCTTCCAATTTAACGGCTTGCCGGTGTAACTGCTCCCTCATGTTCTTCATCTCTTTAACCAGTGGAAGAACATCATCCTCCACCTGGCTGATCCTTCCTTCCAATACTGTGGTTCTCTCAGCTATCCTTTGCATGTCTTGTCTTACCAGTGCCAAGTCCTCTTTGACCCCCCTCATCTGTTCGCCCAAGTCTTTGAGCGAGTCATTTGAGGTTTTTACTGCTTTTAAAATGTCCATTAATGTGGGTTCTTTCTCCAGAGGTGGGGCGGGTCCTGCCCCAACCCCAATTGCTTCTGTGCTTGTTTTTATATTTTGATCTGCGGCCACGGTGTTTTTACTTCCCTGTGTCTGTGTCTTTACCCCCTGGGCCCTTGGTGTTGCCGCATTTGATTGGCTCTGCCCTTGACTCTTTCTCTCTCCTGTACCTCCTTGTTGGGTTTTGGACTGAGTCCCTTTTTTTGGGGGAGACAGCGGCATGGGTTGCCCCAGTGTATGCCCAGTTGTGTGTGCAAATTGCTCTAGTTTTGCTGCAGCAGCCATACCTGCTTGTTGGACACTTTTATCTTTATCTTTTGCAGATCGTAGCTGCTGCATTTTCCCTTCTCCTCTTATTTCACACAATATTTATATTTCCCTTCCCCCCCTTTTCCTCCCTCTTCTAAGCACGGGGGTCAGAGGGAGAAAAAAAAAAAAAAAAAAAAAAAAGAAGAAACCACGCAGATGGTCAGGTAAGCGGTTGCTAAGGGGGTCCTGTATCAGCAGCAGTTCTTCTCATATAGGAGCACAAGCCAGGAGCCGAGAGAAAAAAAAAAAAAAAAAAAGGCTTTTTCAACACCAGGGGCCAGAGCGGCCAGCGAGAGGAGAAAAAAAAAAATGGGAAAGCGGCCGAGGTTACGCTCAACCGTAGTTATGTCAGCAGCAACAGATCTTCCAAATATAGTCCTCGGGAGAGAGATCACCCTCTCCTCCTTATTTCAGATAGAACACAAACAGCGAAGTTAACTACTAAGCACTACCAGCGGGTACAGCAAGCAAGCAAAGAGATTTTTCCCGTGGGGGTATACAGGCAGCCAGCCAGGTGGTCAGTTGACATTCATGTATCAGCAGTATATCAACAGTATTACTTCATGTATAAGAGCCTTAACAGCCAGACAGGCCAATGTTTTCCTTTTACTTATGTATACTGTGTATGGGTGCAAGCAGCCAGGCACACAACATTTTTGAAATCACAGTTTACCTGCATGAAGGCACTGATAGCCAAACATGCACTCAACAGTATACAATGTCCGCTCCAGCTCTTACATACATAGCCCCTGGCAGATATATAAATAGAAAGCAAGAGGAGAGATTTTTCACGTGGGGGTATACAGACAGCCAACTAAGAGGTCAGTTGATATTCACATATCAGCGGTATATCAGCGGTATTACTTCATGTATAAAAGCCTTAACAGCCAGGCAGGCCAGTGTTTTCTTTTTACTTATATATGTGTGCAGGCAGCCAGGCGCACAGCATTTTTGAAATCACAGTTTTCCTGCATGAAAGTACTGGTAGTAAAACATGCGCTCAGCAGTATACAATGTCCGCTCCAGCTCTTACATACATAATTGGACCTTTAGTAGGTATACATAGTCCTTGGCGGCTTTATAAATGGCAAGCAAGATGAAAGATTTTTCGCGTGGAAGTATACAGACAGCCAGCCAGGTGGTCAGTTGACGTTCATATATCAGCGGTATATTAGTGGTATTACTTCATATATAAGAGCCTTGACAGCCAGACAGGCCAGTTTTTTCCTTTTACTTATGTGTGGGTGCCAGCAGCCAGGCATATAGCATTTTTGAACTCACAGTTTTCCTGCATGAAAGCACTGGTAGCAAAACACCTTTAGTAGATAGTATATACTATCTCTCTCAGCTGATAAAGAAAGTCCGCCTTGTGTCACCAATATAAACAATATGGCTTTCATTCACTTCATTTCATCATTAATGACAGTTTATATGGCGCAGGCACTAGACAGCATCGCTATGTTTCCCCTTTATTCCATTGCATGTTACTCACATGTCCAGCACTGAAGGTCTATGTGGGGTCAGCAGGTAGTTTTCAATCTTTTGCAACAGAGAGTCCAAGTCACACAGTGAATCTTAGTAACAGTCCTTTGGCAAACCTTGCTGGGCTTTTTTCCTTTACCTTTCCCCCACAAGCAGAGGACTGTGAGAAGGAGATTACACACAGCGTGTTCAGCGTGGGGGGCAGGGAGCAGGAGGCAGCTCATAGCATACCATAGCTTCTCATGACGGCTTCATCCAGAAGCTAGAAGGGGGAGGGGGGTTGCACAGCAGCGTTCCTTCTCACACCAACTCTCCTTGCATCTCCTCAGCACTCAGCCCTCTCTCCTCACATCCGGTCACACCCCCCCCCCTCTGCTCATCTTTACATCGCTCCCACTCTTGACTCCTCTCCAGACTCCCCCTCAGAGACTGTAGACATGATAAAAGACAAGAGATGGTCTGAGATTGCAGACATGATACAAGAGATGGTTAGAGGCTGTGAACATGATACAGGAGATAGTTAGATGCTGCGGACATGGTACAGGAGATGGTTAGATTCTAAGGACATGGTACAGTAGGTGGTTAGAGGCTGCGGACATGGTACAGGAGATGGTTAGAGGCTGCAGACATGGTACAGGAGTTGGTTAGAGGCTGCAGACATGATACAGGAGATGGTCAGAGGCTGTGGACATGATACAGGAGATGG